>JAOEHQ010046050.1:0-22703 GCA_025447715.1 Asclepias incarnata
CGGGTATTTGAAATAAGCATTTCTGTTTCAAGGGAGCTCTCTAGCGCGGATCCGGTTAAGACAACGTATGCTAGACCTCCCACTGTCGAATCGCGACACGAAGTTCAGGCAAAAATTCACCTTTCAAAAAAATATATTTATCTAGAGTTGTTAGTTTCATGTCCAATTGATTCCCCTTTCCTTACGTAATTTATTTCCTTGTAAATCATCATTTCGTAAAAGCATACATAACATTATGTTTTTTAATATCAATCATGTTTTATAACATTTTACATATGAATGAGCTTTAAAAACATATCATCCAATACATATATATAGCCAAAGAATTTTGTAAATAAGGGTCGCCATATATATATATATATATATATATAGCCAAAGTAAACTGGTTGATTTGATCTCTTCCATAATCCATCTTGGGCATGATAATTTATTAGAGAAATTTGGGCATGACAATTTATTAGAGAAATTGGTTTCATTCCTTGCCTTTCATATGATCCAGCATACTGTTAGAATTAGAAAGTTAACAATTTAATAATTTTATGTAAATGAATCCATAAATTTATTACTTCTTTCGTCTCATTAAAATTATCTACCAACAAAAATTCTTTGATATATGATGATAGAGATAATAATTGAATAAGTTTGTTAGTATATAATACCTTTGCATTTAAGACTTTTCGTGTCTTTAATATCATCTATACTCCTTAGTAAAAAAGCAACTCTTCCTCCTTTTTCTCAAAAAAGCCTACTGAACTTCCTAAAATACCATTATCATTTATTAACTAATTTAAATATCTACACCTAATATTCCTATAATACCCTTAATGTAATTATTTACAATATACATCCCTCAACACTTAAAAGAACTATTATTTACAACATACATCCATCAATCCTTAAAATAACTACAATACCCCTTTTACTTCAATTATTTTTACATTAATAACCACACCGCTACCGCCGCAGCCGCAGCCACCACCTGTCACTGCCGCCACCACCCATCGCCGTCATTACCACACCGTTTGCCGCTACCACCATCACTGCTACCACCATCGCCGTCGCATCGTGCGGGCTTCCGTCTAGTATTAATGTGAAATGGAAGACATTTATGAAATGTATAATAGGGAAGTTGGTATATGAAGTATTTAAACGATTCTGTTTTTTCTTTTTTTTTTCTTTTTTTTTGTTTTTTGTTTTTTGCAAAGTTAGTTTCGATTCAGACGTGTTGGAGGCAATTTTTAATCAGAGATTTTCTGGACCTCCAATCCCCTCCTCATGGAAAATTCCTTTGAGATGAGAAACCCCAGGCTCGAACCCGAGACCTAAGGGAAAACTCACCCCCGGGGCCCACATAGTAGATTTGGAAGATACCCCTGATCAACTCACCTAAGTGAGTTGGTTGAACGATTCTGTTAATTGAAAATAAAATTAGGACAAAGAAAAATAGTAAGTAAGATAATAAAAATGAAACGGAAGTAACACCTTTGCGTAATTTTACAATATATGCCTAACTTTTCGAACATTCTTGTACATGTGGGGATGGCATTGTAAGATTCTCCAATTGGTGAATGTGGGGCTAAAATGTATCATATATTATCTTCCTATTTGTAATGCCCTTTTCATTTCCCTTTTCACCTTAAATTTTGTTGGAAAAAGGCTTTTCTTGATAGTTAATTACTCTCTTTATTTAACAACATTGTTTTATTATTTTTTTTCTAAACAAGATTGTCATTATTGAGTGCCTAAGTCTAGTGCCTTTGATATGTTTGTTCATCATCCTTGATTTTTTTAACATAGATAAATGGAGTTTTATTATCTTCTTATTATCTTATGATACCTTTGATAGCTTGACATGTTTTATGACAATTAACTTTCAAAACACAAAATGTTATCATAACGTAGGAAAAATAGTTATATTTGAAAAATGATCTTGACGTTTTAGGAGATCACAAGGTCATCAAAGGTATTTCTTGGCCCTTATGGTCGATGAGTCCTTTTTTATCATTATTTTTTGTCGTTTCGACGCCTTACTGGAACCTTATTCAATAATATTCAACCGTTCAAGAAAAACAATGTCATCAAATATTTTGACAACTAGATGAACGATTGTAGATACTACATCACAGGGAACATTTACAGTTTATGCACAATGATTGATTGCAACGAAGCAGTAAATATAGAATTATATGTAATTGTTATTTAGTGCATATATGATTCTTTTTATCCGAATCTTTTTTATTTTGCCTGAGTTGATTTTGTATTAATACTTTTAAAGGAGTAGCCATATCAAACCTAATAACAATTATTTTTTCTTTCTAATTTTAGTATTCATAGCTGTAAAACCAATGGTTTTATACCCAAAAAGTACTACTGCTACATATATAACCAATTTCGAGACAAAAATACTAATTCGTTAACTTCATTTTTTTTTTGAACGGCATTTAAAGTTTTATTAAAAGATGCTAGTAAGAAACTAGCAAGTACAAGACACGATCCAATAGAAAAACGAAAATAAGGAGCAGAAAAAATCTAACGATACAAGACAAAAACGCAACATATGATATAATTATATAAGTATACAGCTATATAAGCAACAAATTAATTTTCTATTATATCTTTTGCCTTGCTTTTTAATGATGAAATAGATTGGGTTGGGCTTGATTTATATGTTTAGCCCACTAAAGGCTCATAGTAAAAACCTACATAAATTGCAACTATGGCCCTTTAAGAAAACATACCGAATAACACCCAGAGAGTTTGATATAAAAGTGTGCCATAGTGCCATTTAGCATGGATCAGTGAGTGTGAATTAACAGTAAGAGCAAAGCAGTCACAAACCAATTCAATAACATGTTTTTTGTGCTAACTTAAAGTTTGCAACTTCATGTCTCACCCTTTGTGCATCAAAACAATAGTAAAATAAATACAACGTTAAATTAAATTCAAATAAAGATATTATTGCACTGATTGTATGATGAGAGATGGATCTAAAATACCGTTCACACGACTCATGGTTGCAAAAGTCCCGAAAAATTCCTACATTATCTAACAAAAATAAGAAATAAGTGATCAAACTTGGTCAGCGGCTATGACTTGCTTATTTTCCGTCTGGTTGTCTTCATTTTCAGTTACTGGAGCTGGTGACGATGTCTTGAAAATGGTATATTTAAAGTCAAGAAAATCTTTCGCAGCAGAATACCCGGTGAAAACAGAAATGAGCGCAAGCAGGATGATAAAGAAGATGGTTAAACACATGTAGATGATATTATGATCAAGATGAAGTAATCCATGTATAATGAACATGGCAGCCAATGCTGATGTAGATGCAGCCACCAATGTCTTCCATATAAACCGAGGTATGTAATATGTACATCGATGCTTCATCGATCTATTTCTTTCCAATCTTTTTTCCTGTCAAATTTGATGTGTATGATATGCAAGAATAGAAGCAAACCGAAATGCAAAATATTATGTATTTATAGCAATAAACTTAACAAGTAACTAGAATTTAAATTTATTTTTTCGTCAGTATAGATAAATTATAAGGAAGTTCAAAATAACTCAAACAAGAAAGTAATGACAAGCTGGAAATAGTAAAGAGTCAAACAAGAATAGTAAAGTCAAATCATGAACAAACAATGCACAATACAGTCAATACCCTTATACACCATAATATCCATGCTGGTCGAATTTACAAGCACGTACGCTGCTATAATCATAAGTTGAACATCCAAGTTAAGGTTTTACTTTTTAGAGATCTAAAAGAATTACTAGCTATTAGGTCGTAGAATTTTTACCCAGAACCAATCTTACAAAAGGGGAATCAAGCTACGCTTGAAACTGTAACTTTTCCTGGATTGTGGAGGTGTGAGATTTAGCCCAAACATCTCTTTAGGGGCGTGACCAGGGTCTGATATGAGTCCTGACAACTTAGCTACAACAACAGCACTATCAGCCACATGGTCCATATCATTAACCTGGCTCCATAACTTGTTGGCCAGCTGAATTCTTCTGTACTTTGTGTCCAGCCCGATCCCCCACCTCAGGAACAGGCTCTCCCTCTCTTGCTCTGTTAGTTTCTTGTGCATTTGTTTTGTCAGCATCTCTCTTTCACGGCGTAGTGCTCTTTCACTATTCACCAAACCAAACAAACGACATCTATTCATATAACCATTTAATTTTCCTTTTATTGTTTTAATGAGATATATATAAAAGAAATTAGAGTATTACCTTGAAGAACGTGTGATAGTGCGGCCATCATCCACGGCGACATTAACCCGGGCGAACATGTCTTTTACAAAGGTTAACCGTCTGCGTTCAACCTCAATGTAAATGGAGTCGGTTGGGTCACCGTTGAACAGCAACAAAAAGTAAGTTCTGTGCACAAGGGACACATTGCAGTCATGCCATAGTTCTATGATCTCTTTCTGCAGCTTCTTGAACTCTGAGGGCCAAGATGCACCTCTGAAACAATCTTCTATTGGATCCAAACCAATGCTTTTTACACTCTTTATCCTCTCAATGCTTGTAATCTAAAGTTATAATAAAAATCTTTAAAGTTAAAAAATAAACACTAGGCACATTAAGATATGATTAAATGTAGCATAAACTCACTTGAGTATCTTCAAATTGCTTGTCATCCTGGGCCTCAGCAGTAGGTTCTTTAGTTGCGGAAGTCAGTGAACTTATGATCGATGAATCCTCTTCTTCGATGGAGATCTTCTTTTCTGCTCCGTCACCGTTATGATCAATGGTTGTACCCTTTTCAAATTCTACACCATTGTTGAAAGTACAACTTTTGATAGGAAAAGCCAAAGGTCTTCCAGTGTAGCATTGCTCGTAACCATTTGGTGGTGTGTTGTTTTCTAGCTTGTCAAGCCATGTAGCATGTATGCCCTCGTTACAACTCCTACTTTTTGGTAATTTGAAGCTTTGTGGAAACTCTAGCAAATAATCATTTTTGTTGGGAGACTTTGATTCTGATTTTCTATCTTCTTGTGGTTGCCCGATTTCATCTTCCTCCAATGACAATTCCACTTCTCCATCTTCCTTTATTGATGTTATTTTTCTATCCCTATTTGATTTAGGTGACATATATTCCATTTTAGGACTGATCGTGTCCTCATTCTCGATACGATCCTCATGAAACACTGCATGAGAAGGAACCCTAATCTTTGTATCGGGTGATGAACAATACGATTCTACATATACCTTTGAAATCAAATCCTCTGATTCAATGCACCGAACCACCTTGCATAACTCATGAGAAGTTCCATTACTTTTCTCATCAACATCATCCCAATCATGACACGAGTCAGTTTCGCTCAACTCCGTGACTCTGATCATCGGCCTTATTGGAGTACCGTCGGGATGAGAGTTGACCTCAAAGTCAGCAACTTGTATGTAATTTTCTTCATAACTGCTCTCACTACGCCTGGGAGAGTAGTGGCTTGAACCGAGAGTTCTAATACTTCCATCAAATGACTGACGAGGATCTAACACAATTGATGTCTCTGGCATATAATTTTCAGCTTCAGATGATATCTGCACTCGCAGGTGAGGATATTCATCTGGACCTAACTGTAACACACAATAAAAAGTAAAAATGAAGTTCAAGATAATACCTAGTGCATAAATCAAAAAAATTAATCATTGTGTCATGATTTTACCCGTATCAATGAAGTTTCATTATCTTCAACCACGCGTAGTAAATCCTGAACCTGAGATCGAGCATCATCTCTTTCAACTATCAATTCGTCTATTTGTTTTTGCATCTGTGGAAAGATTTCCATCATTTAACAACTTCTTGCTCATCAATTCATGTGCAACTAAAGAAATAAAATAACTAACCGGTTACCTTTTCAATTTGATGGTCCTTCTCATGCAACAAAGCATTAGTATCTGGCGATATATGATTAGATTGAGGAGATTTCAACTCGTTTTCTAATCTATCCAATTCTCTTTGCAGATGTTTCACTAAAGCTTTATCCGACATGATGGTATTTACCTGAGCATTAGTACTCACTTCCTTGGCGCAACTTGCAAACAGAAGCGTATTTCTTGATTGCTCAACATGACTTCTTGCAGGGCTCATGGTACAGATGATTGCAGTTCTTGAATTACCTCCTAAAGAAGATTGCAATATCCGGGTTAACTTTGAATCTCTGAACGGTATGTGTCCATTTCGTCCCTTACTGTGCCCAATCACAATAACAAGAAAAAAGAGGTTAAAAGTTTTCAATGGATCCAGATTGTACTGTCGAAGAATAAAAGAGAAGAGTCAGCTAACCTTAGCTTTCTAATTACTGTTCCCAGCGTTAATAGACTGCGGTTTATGTGGCAGCCCTCCTTTAATCTTGTACCAGCTGTCAATGACTGGGATGCACGCTCACTTCCAGCAAGATCAACGAAGTTCTATAGTAAAGCACTAAAGTCAAAATGGATACAGTGCATACCATCTAATGAATGAGCTAAATTAAACTTATGCATACCACAGTAGAAACAAGTGTGCTTGCACTCTCCCTGCCTATATAGTTGTGGGGTGTGCTTTCAATAGTCTGCATCCAATGGTCATAACTATTAACAACATAGTTTACAAACGGCACTCTACAATAACAGCATTTTGACAAAACAGGCATACCAGTCTGATTATTTGATGTGATCTAGAACTTGTTTCGTTTAGTGATGTCTCCCCAATTTGTCTCTGAGCTGCAATGTGCATTAGTAGTTAGACGATAAGCTAGAAAGCAATGAAATTGGGAGTATAAAAGTAATCGAAGATGTTCTTACCTTCACAGACGGAAAGTAACTCCATCACATGATCCCAGTCCCTGACACTTTCCTCTGTGAGGTTCTCAACAATTGTTCCTCTCTGTCAAAATTAATTCAACATCAACGATATTAAATAAGAGCTCAAAAGATGTATCTTATGATATAAATTAAAATATAATGAAGTTCACCTCTAAAAATCTAAAAATCTAAGTGGATAGCCATCATTGCTAAGTAGATCTCTGACAGATTCATTATATATCTCCATGGCTGAGAATTTTAATTGAAAGTCCCGATCGGGGTGCTACAAATTGAAATTAGACCATTGATGAGTGCAACTCTTAAATATGAAATAAAAATGGTTAATTTTTTGAAATTGACAACCATGAGATGATGTGATTACCTTTTGTACATAATCATATATTTCTGCTAAAGTATACTCAGTGATTCCAGTCATTGTGAACGTTTTGCCACTGCTTGTTTGCCCATACGCAAAAATACTCGCTGCAAACATGATAATAATTAAACGTGAATCCATCTAAAAAACTACTACAACATGAAGCAATTGTATCAAAACAAATATATTAAAAGAAAAACAGAAGTAAACTCACCATTGATACCACCGACAACCGATAACACGACATCCTTTGCTCCATCTTAATACACTTGCCTTGTGGAACAATCATAACTGAAAATATAATCAATTCAATTTAACATAAAAAAATCAAATCAATTTAACGAAGATGATATGAAATAACTTTATTAATCCAAGGTTACCTTCTAATCATCTCGCTTCACATAACCAAGCTTCACCTCACCCATCAAGTTCTTTGCAACCTTCATACAATGCCCACACCTATATAAAAGAACAGTAAGATACCAAATGCATAACTATCAATCAATAATCAAAATCCAAAAAAAAAATAATACCAAATGCATAAGCCCATCAAGCATTAATCAATAAAAGTAAGATAAAAAAAAAATATAACCATTGCAACGATTAGTCTTATATTTTATATTTTAGCCCAGCTCCATCCTATTTATGTATATCATTCACAATTAGTCAATTAACATGAAAAAGCATATGGAACATTATCAAGATTATTATTAGAAAGCTAATAAAGCAAGCTAGCAATTTAATCAAACTCTCTTAACAAAAGCACCGAATCTTCCTTTATTCGTAATTTGGGTTCTTCCCTTCATAATACTTCAAACACACAAAAAAAACCCAATTTTAAAAACTCTAAGTCAGATGACGTTACGAAAAATCAGATTACATAAAAAAATAATAGAGAAAAAAACAAAAACCTATTTTGGAAACAACCACCGAAAATAA
Source organism: Asclepias incarnata (assembly GCA_025447715.1). Lineage (NCBI taxonomy): Eukaryota > Viridiplantae > Streptophyta > Magnoliopsida > Gentianales > Apocynaceae > Asclepias > Asclepias incarnata. The sequence goes on from JAOEHQ010046050.1 coordinate 8,105, forward strand.
AATAGAACACATTTCCAAACAAAAAAAGACATAAACTTAAAATAACTAAAAAAACACATACCTCATTGTATGTCTTCATCTTCATTCTCTAGCATCCATAACATTTGCTCGGTGAAAAAACAACCCCAAACCCATACAAATCTTTTTATAAATAAAGGGATTATAAGAGATTCGGAATTTCGGATCCATCTTCTTCATCAATAAATGAACATATAAATCAACAATCAAAAACCTTTATTTATCAATCATCTACATATAAAAAAGAAAAACTTGAAGTTTATATATCAATTTATATATCGATCATGAATGAATATAGATTGGGTCTCTGAAAGAAGAAATGAAGAATCGTAAAGGAGGGAGATAATGGAGAGAGAATGAAGATAAGGTATATGGAATATTAAATTGAAAATCTGACAACTCAATTTCAATTTTAAACGCCCGCTCATTTTGATAAGGTAAAAGCCCGCTCATTTTCATTTAATACATTATTTATACATTTTATAAATACACATAGTATAAACACCATCAAAAACATATCAATTTCATCATCACATTACATCATAATCCAATGTGGCTTCTCTGTTTTTCCTCCACATCAGCTTTGCTGATGTCTTGCTCAAAGCTCCTCTAGTAGGAGAGGGGGATGTGTGTGTGGGGGGTATTGTACGATTGATTTTATTTGTTTTTTTAAAGAAAATACTATTTGAACATGCTCAATCACATACATTTTGTCTCTTCAATAGTAACTTAATAGCGAAACACATGTATTATACAAGTATTGGTCAAAATACAATATTAATTACTTTTGATATTGGTAATGGTTTCACTAATCTAAAGTCATGACAGTGAAATATGGTTCGTGTCGTTTTAAAATTTTCAACCACATTTAATTAGATCAGTTAATGGATAGATAATTAAATAATAAGTAATATTGAATTATAAGCTAGAAACATAAATATATTATTATTATTATTTATTAATTTAACACATCTTATGTATTAAAATAAATAAATGTTATTTCTATATATTATAAATAGCATTATGTTGTAAAATAAAAATTACCTCCAAAAATATGATTGATTATGAAAATAGATAAATATAATAACAATGAGTATAATAGATTTTTTTTAATATAGGAGTTTTAATTATTTTAGATATCTAATCTATATATTAATTAATTATAAATTTTAGTTATTTATGCTAAATAGGATTATTGAATATAAAATTAAAATGACACATATCACTTAAATAAAACGCCACGTGTCAATCAAATAATGCTTCAATCCTGTTTTAATATATTGGTAGATGTCTTTTCGAAACAGCTATATATGTTTCACACACTTCACTTCCTCAACTGTTCTCTCTTACTACAACAAAAATGAAGACAACAAAAAGTCCTCACAATAGATAAAAAGTCCGCACAAAAGTTGTCGGGACTTTTTTGGGCTATAGCGAGGACACCTTCGATTATTTTTTTTAAAAAATAAAATGAAATTTACCCTATCATCTATCATTTTATTATTTTATTTTTTTTAAAAAAAACTCCTTTCAAATTTTGGTAAAAAGGTTTCACCCACACAAAATCTGATTTACAAACCAAACTGATTTCTCAACACTTTTGTCCCTCCTATAGTCCTATCCTCATGTTTAGAAGTTTGACTTCCTTACTTCATCTTTCATGGTTTACACTTCCTCCATGCTAGCCTCACAAACGAATGTGCATTAAAATCAAGCTCATCAAAGTTAATTATATACAAATGTGAGATTTTTAATTGTTAAATTGAATATATTGTACGATTAATGTTTAGCTTTTCATCATCCGAATGTAAACTTTATGCATGAAACTTTGTTTTGTTTTGTGTGTTTGTGTTTCTCGTTTGTGTTTTCTTTTTTTCTTCAAAATTCTGATTGTTTCATTATTATATTGAATTTCACCGAAAGAAAAATGATACGTTTGATAATAAATTATTACTTTTAAAACTATAGTAAAAGGAATACAAATGAAAGAAAATTGATATATTTGTCAAGGTGTGATTAGCCCATTTAATAGAAGCTTTTGACTCTTAAGGTGTAAAACTGTAAATACAGGGATCAATCCCTAATATTTGTCGTTCAAAAAAATAATAGTAATAGGACTACAAATAGTTTCCTAAAATCAATTGTTGTACTTTGTGTATTTTCCAACTGAATTATTTAATTTTATAAACCGCAAAACCAAAGATAGGTTAAATCGAGTATGAAGAGCGAACCCAAATGATTTGAACCCATTTTAACATGTTAATTATTTAATTTTAAGAGTTCCTGACGAAAGAAAGGGGTCAAAGTTCAAGAGTTCGTGTGCCAAATATTTCAATTTGTTTATAGAGAATGCAGACTTGTACGAATATGATATGAAAGGAAGTAAGTACACATTTTTAATGGAAGATGAGAGGGGGAAAAACTTAGCAAGATCGATTGTTAATTCGTGAGCAGGAATGTTTTTGACAAATGGCCTGAAGCGTCCTTTAGATCTCTTCCCAGATTGTACTATGACCACAACCCTATTCTTTTGGCCATCTGTGATTTGAATTTTGGACCCAAACCATTTCGGTTCTACAATTCCTGGTTAGATTACCCGGAGTGTGAAGACGTAGTGGTGAAAGCGTTGGATTCGTTTGTGTGTCACGGGTCTCCAGACGTTAGGCTCATGATGAAATTCAGGGGGTTACGCTTTCATTTTAAGGAGTGGTGAAATGAGGTTGCTAATAAAGAGGGTTAGGAAGCCGAGTTGTGAAAAAAATTACTACGGGAGCTTGACCTTCAGATGGAACTATCAGAGTTGTCGGAAGAAGAGCAATGGACAAGACTGGTGAAGATGGAAGACCGAAAAACCAGGGATCTGAAGCAAAGGTCGAGATGTAAGTGGGCTGTTGACGGTGACGAGAACTCCGGTTTTTTTCACGGTCTGATCAATAACAGAAAGGCTAGTAATGCCATCCCGGGTATGATGATAATGATGAGTGGAAATCTAAGCCCAAACAGGTAAAAAAAGCAGGTTCTTGATTTTTTCCGGAAGAAGTTTCATGAAGACGGAAGAGAGAGGTCGTATGTTGACTGCTGTTTTGACCAAAGACTCTCTGATCAAGCGGCTGATAGTTTAACCAATAGGTTCACGATTGAGGAAATCAAAGGAGCGGTCTTTGAATGTGGAGATGACAGAGCCCCGGGGCTTGACGGATTCACATTCAACTTTATTAAAAATTTCTGGTCCAGGTTTGAAGCTGATTTTCTCGACATTCTTCAGTATTTTTCGATAATGGAAGGATTAGTCGGGGTTGTAGGTCCTCGTTTATCACGCTGATCTCTAAATTGAAAGACCCGGGCTACCTAAACGAGTAACGGTCCGTTACCTTGTTCAGTGTCATTAGTAAAGTCGTTTCCAAGGTCTTGGCGAATAGACTTAGATCGGTTCTTGGACCTCTCAGCTCAAATACTCAGTCCGCATTTCCAAGTGATCGGTACATTTTGGATGGGCCGCTTTATCTTGAATGAAGTGATATCGTGGGTTAAAAAGAGAAATAGTAAAGGTTTCATCTTCAAGGTCGATTTTAAAAAAGCTTATGACAACGTCAATTGGGGCTTCTTATTATCAATTATGTCTCAAATGGGTTTCCCCGAACGGTGGTGACCCTGGATAAAGGGTATTTTATCATCTGCTAGATCTGCCATTCTCGTCAATGGGTCACCGACTTTTGAATTCTAGTATTTCAAAGGTTTGCATCAAGGTGATCCGATCTCACCTTTTTTATTTCTTATGGTTACGGAAGCTCTCCCGTGTATGATGAAATCGGCGATTAGGAATGGGTCCTTTTCTGGAATCTCCCTCCCAAATAATGGACCGACCCTTTCTCACCTTTTATATGCCGATGATTGCACCTTTGTGGGTGAGTGGTCGGTTTCGAATGTTCAAAATATTGCCAAGATTCTCAGAGTCTTTCACATTTGCTCTGGCTTGAAGATTATCATGGGAAAGTCTCTTTTATTCGAGGTTGGGGTTGAGGATTCCGAGCTTCATTTGGTCACGGATCTGATTGCTTGTAAGATTGGTTCCATGCCCTTCAATCATTTGGGCATTTGAATTGGGGGCAATATGAATCGCATTTCCAGTTGGGATTTCATGTTCGATATTTTCAGGTTAAGACTGTCAAAATGGAAGTCATCCTGCCTTTCTATTGCCGGGAGGGTTACATTTATCAAGGTCGTCATGGAGAGTCTACCCACCTAGTACTTCTCACTCTTTAAGAATCCATCTAAAGTGATTGATGGTTTAGAAGGAATTATAAGGCGTTCTTATGGGGTGGGTCATCGGAAGCTAAGAAGATTCATTGGGTTGGTTGGGATAGGGTGGTGTCCCCGTTTACGGTGGGTGGCCTTGGGCTATGTAAGCTAATGGACAATGCCGCGCTTCTGGCAAAATTGTTCTTGAGGTATAAGGTTAAATACGACAGCCTTTGGAGGCAGGTGATAAAGGCTATCCACGAGAATAATAGATGTTGGTCCTCTATTCCTGTTAATGGATCGATAATGGGGGTTTGGTGTTCGATTGTTCATGCAATTTCTAAGGTCAAAGTTGTTGGTCTCTGTAACACCCCAATAAGGCGGAATAATGGGATGCCACTAAATGCACAGCTCGACATGGAATTATATAGAAAATAACTAAATGAACAAGGATTTCCATTGAAATCTACACAAGTATTCGATTACAATACAAAATGTCATGAACGTTACAATGATCACTAGTATGTGATTACCAATATTCTACCCCACAGGAAAGGTGCATACGAGCATCATACTCGAGAATTTAAAAGGCAAATCAAGGAACGCTATCTAGAGCGCATATCCCTGAATATGAATATGTCTTTGTACAATATACATATGAGCTAGAGTTACATACCAAATGTCTCGTATCCACACATAACCACACAACACATAGAATGTACTTAATGAACATAATGAACGTACGGTCGGGATAGATACCAGCACACTCATTGTAGTATCAAATGACAGATCCCATGAACGCAAGCCGACTTAGTACCGAGTAATGTCATGACCAGTAACTCTAAAATGACAGCTCAATGACGGTATGTATATATAATTGTACAAAAAGTTAACAGAAAACAATAATCTGTTAGTAAAATGTTTTGTATACTTTTCACCCCAAAACACTTCAAAAGTAGAGGCTACGAAACTCACCTGAAAGCTTTTGGACAATGTCAACAAATGAGCACAATGACACGAACAATCAACGATCACCTATCGATACACATAACATTAGCACCAAATAACTCACAATGATGTCTTAATCTCAAATGTCTTATCCTATTAGAATTGCCTTTAAAAATACAAACTTTATTAACGTACAACGATGATTTAGAACAACCGGCGAACCAAGATTAATCCTCAACAAGTTAAACGATTCGATGCGATACCGGACTAGCTTTGACGCAGACTTACTAGCTCGAGACTAATATGATTGACAAATAATTAAACTTTGAAAACGTATGACCATATAAGCAAGGAAACGATACGGTTTACGTTAAATAAGTTTTAAATACGTTATACGAAACCTCAACAGGAACAAAAACTCGAGTAGGGACTCTAAACGAGTTGGAACTCGACCAAGAAAGTGGCATACGAGACAAAACTCGAGCTGAGGGAGGTCAAGACAAAGAACAAGTCGACTAGAACCAAGAACTCGGGACATAACTCGAGCTAAGGCTCGACTAGAGCTCCACATGAACTAAGACTCGACTAGAACACTCTATACGAGCTAAGACTCGGCTTCTTGTCTTCAACAATGAAGTGATATGTTTTTCAAGGCAAAAAGCTAAGTTTTTCTATCATGATTTTGACTATATGTAAGAAACATAAGCTAAGGCAAGTTTATTAGTTGATAAGCTAAGCTAGAAGTCGGGTTTAAAAAAAACGTGAACTAAATATGAAAATAGTTACTTGAAACGAAGATGAAACCGAAATGATGATGATAACGATGATTTGCAGATGATTCCTAGCTTGAAACCCGAGTTTAGAATGAAACTAGATTCTAGTGAGAGGTCAGAGAGTTCTAGAAAAAGAGAGATATTTGAGGAGTGAAGTGAAATTGGTGGAGACTTTGGGTTTTACTTCCACTCACAAGGGTTGACCAGGTTTGACCCCTGGTTGACCCGCTTTGACCCAACGATTACGAAAGAATCGATGCTCGAATGAACTTTTAAATGACATATTAAATCGTAACTTTTCAATGGCTTCACAATGACTATAAATATGACCCAAACGGATAACTTGGAAATTTTGGCTCATTAAACGTTTAAAAGTTTTTATGACTCATTGGCAATTCTAATAGTTTCTCTCAATGTCGAATCACACGCTTACTTTCCATAACGAATGAAGGTAGAACTTATGTGTACTTAACTCACGCTATTCTCATAAATAATGTCTTATAATTGAACTTGTACATGAACCTATCCGACTATCGACCGATACATAACACGTACATGACTGATAAAGTACAGCTGTCGAGACGATTCCGGTGACGGTTGTTATACTCCCCCTTTTTAGTAAATTGTGTGTGTCTTCGATATCTTGTAGATCTTCATTCTTGACTTTTATACCTTAGATTTGACTTGATATCTTCTTTAATCTGTTGATATGTCTTTTGAAAATTTCTCATTGTTTTCAAAAGTCTTCAATCAACTTTGAACGTTCGAGTCTTGAATATTTTCTTGAAAATTGTAACATCTCGATCTCCTTTATTCTATGTCGTTAACTTTGATCGTTAGTCAACATCAGTTCACTGTTAGTAGCTTAATAATTAAGTAGATATTTAAGGTGTGATTATTTATGTGTTATATGTGATTTAATATGTGTTAAGTAGTAGTTTATTAATATGCGTTTAATTAGTAGAAAATTCGTCTTTGTGTTCCCATTATTGTTCCTAGTCGTTAAATGAGGCCTTGTGGTCGTTAAAATGAGTTAATGTGATATTGAGGTGATTAAGTAAGGTCAAAATGGACATTTGACAAGATGCTACAGCAGGTTAGGAGACCATTTGTAAGTCCCGGTTAACCGATCATTAACGAGAACACTATAGTTATGGTGAGAGTGCGGAATCCTCTCACGATAACCCGATTACTTGGATTATCAAGTCTTTCGTTGATGAGAAAACAACCTAAGACTATCTAAGATCGCGCGAGATTGATTAGAATTACAGAGAAACATAGTGACAGCAAGATAGTAATTAAAGTGTTATTTAATACGTATTTTTGTACGTATTTATAGTGTCTAGGGTCAAGTTCGTGTAGGCTTGGGCCGTATACACGAACTTGGCTAGTCTGGCCCATCACAACACGATGTTAGCCAAACATACTTTTAACCTCGTGCTACAGTGACACGAACTTGGCTAAGTTCGTGTCTAAGATCGTGCTACAGTACCACGAACTTGGCTAAGTTCGTGCTACAGTGCACTGCGAATTTAGCAGATTAATTGTCATTTCCTAAGTATATTCAATTACTTAGAACTTGACACGTTCATCACTCGTATCTGTATGATTACAATGTTATCACACACGTACAAGTCCTAAACAAGCATATAAATAAATAAATAGATAGATAGATAAACAGGATAGATAAGAAATGTAATCATTAGTTCACAAACGTAAAGATCCAAAGTACATTGTTAATGATTACATAATAAGAATGCTAAACAAAAGTACTAATCAAATCATGGTCGCTGTTGTCACACCAAACATGCACTTACAGTCTCCCCCTTGACAGCAGCTACCAGATTTCTTTAGTCTTGGTTCTGATTTCCTTCAAACAACAATCTTCGACTATTAGCATGAATCTGTGCACTTAGGCAAATCCTGAGTATTTTTCTGTATCGATCTTCTTCGGTTTTCCAAAAAGGCAGGAAAGAACACTCAGTGTCATACAACATTCTGATATCGCTCCTTGACAGATTTACCAGTTGCATCGGATCATACATAGTCATCAGAATCTTCGACTTATCCTTATCAGCATACATTCGAGCCTCACCAGTATTTTTGTCAATCTCCCAGTTGTCCAAATTGCCCAAAATATTTTGATCCCATATCTTTGCGGGAACTTTCTTCATGCATTTTATTGGCCGTTGAACAAACTCTTCATTTCCATCTTTGATGATCTTCTTCAGCTTTCTTGGTTTGACAAAAAGCTTTGACGCATCAAAAGCTTCTTTGTCATTGAACCTCATCAAATAGTCTCTGTGAATCAGCATTCCAAAATGCGAAGCATGGGAATTTCTATTAGAAGTAATTACCCATTTACGCCCTATGTCAATAAGATCAGATTCACTTAGACTTTGGAAATGTTTCTTCATGGGTGACAAATACTGACAACCTTCCCGGCGCTTTAGCACAAAGAGTTGGATCTTTTCATCGTAATACCAGCTCTGAATGGTGGTATTGTAAGTACATGCATCCTTGTCCGAGATAAACTTCCAAAGCAATGGTTCTTTTGTCATTTCTCTGAAATAACCAGCTGCTGGAGTAACTCGATCATCCACATGCTGAGGATCTTCATCTCTGACAGGTACAATGTATTCATTCACATCAAAAGGCTTGGTAACATCGATCACCCAGCTAATATTGAACAATTCCTTGTCTGTTGGATTTATTTTTGTGAAGACTTGGAATGTCATTAGCTTTGCAGAATCTGGTACATATTCTCTTGTCTTTAAAAACTCTTGTCTTATTCGCTCTTGCTGATCTGGGTGTACCACCTGTGGTTCATCAACAACTGGTTCCTGAATCGGTGGTTGTTGCAGATCTTGAGGAAAGTCATATGGTTCTTGAAAGATTGCATCCCAGTTTAGATCTGGAATAAATTCACCTTCATCAAGATCCTCGGCTGCATCATCAGTTGTGTGAATCTCCACATCACCTAGATCCTCAAACACTTGATTTTTCAGTCCTGAAGTTATAATGAAATTGAAAATACCAGTATATAAGAGAGAGAAACATAAGATGAAGAAAAGAGAAGAAAATCCAGAATGCAATTTAAACAAGTCAACAAACTAAAGTTGCATTATCATTAACTTAAATTTATCAATATATTAATGAATATTAACATTCAACATTTACATTAGACAATACAACACTAATCATCTCCTGGATGATACTCAGAATCAGAATCAGAATCAACTAGATTCTCCTTCAGTTTTCGTTGACCTGTATCCACTGCTTGACGTAATTTGTCTTCAGCTTCCTTAGCAAACCTTTCTTCATAGTAAGGATGATAAGCATTTATAATAGCATATTTATCATATTCTATGTTACCTGAGCCAGAAGGACCTGTTTCTTGAGTCACATCTTTATTTTGTTCGGTCATAGGAGCTTTTCCCTTATCTTGTTGAGTCTCGGAAGTACTAGCATCACCACCAGCATTCCCTGACTCTTGTTGTTGTAGAACCGTATCTTGACTCTGATTTACAGGCTCACCAACAGATCTATCCCTGGCTGCATCGGAATCATCATGCTCATCATCACGACGTTTCTTTGCTAGCTCATCATCCTTGCAGCCAAAACCACTACCATCCCCCCCTTGAGCCTTGAATCGGTCTTCAAGCTCTTTAAATTTTGCAGCAGACTCAGCAGCAAGTTTGGTAATCAATGCATTCATAGTGGCCATCTCACTTGCATGCCTTAGTTGCTGATCTTTAAGCTCATTTGAAAGGGAAGTAACACGACCAGTCAACTCAAGATATTGACTTTCCAGACGATTAACCTTCAGAATCAAAGGGAGCTCTTGTGAAGAAGAGGAAGCAGACGCAGAGCCAGCGGCAGAAGAAGTGACTGGTGGTCGTAGAACATGGCGAAACATCGTACTCGGTAGAGCCAAAGGATGAAGAGAGGGAGGTGGTGGAATGAATGGGGGTGGCTGTGAAAGCAGCATAGCAGAAGTGGTTGGAATAGTAGAAAGAGAAGCAACCACAGGAGTTACGATGGGAACGGTAGTGACTACAGCAGGTATTGGCTCAGAAATTTCCATGCTTGAACCAGAAGAAGCCGATTGTGCATGAGAGGAACCAGCACCTGGCGCAGAAGTCTCACGACTACGAACGAGTTTAATACGAGGTTGAGCTGGTAGCACAATATATGTGACATGAGCAAAAGTAACATAACAAACAGATAGAATATAAAGAATAGCGAATACTGAGAATATAAAGAAAACAATAGTATAGAGAGAAGTATAAGATGAAGGGATACAGAAATAAGAATACCTTTTCCTCGACGAGCACACTTGGGAGGTGGAGCGAGATCCTCTTCAGGGTTGAAGTCAGGATCACGCTGAACCTCTCTTGCAGCAGCAATGACCGCAGGATCAGGAACAGCCTCGACACTCTCAACAGAAACAGAATCGGAGGCAGATGAAGAAGCGTCGGAAGAGTGATGAAGGTTTACAGGATCATTAACATCTTCAAGCATCCTTTCCAAAGGTTGATCTTGTTCCCCCACAACAATTGGAACATCTTGTAAGCCCTGAAACTGATCAACTTGTACAATTGGATTGTCAAGTTCTATTGTAGCCAAAACAATGTTCTCAGCTTGTTCAGGAGGCAGATCCGCTACTTGATCTAGCATTTCATTCATTGCCTCGTTGTCATGAACACCTTGATGAGGTGGATTCTGTTGCGGTTGTGCTTGAACTACAGGTGCTTGTGCTTGAACTTGAGGTTGTGGTTGAGCAGCAGCAGCGTGTTGCACCGGTGGTTGTTCTGGGGGTGGAGGAGGAGCATCATCGTTACCACCAGCAGCAGCTGCTGCTTCACCATCATCTCTGAAGTTTGGATCAGCTAAATGTCCAAATAGATGAGGATTAGGAGGATTCGGAAACCTTTTCTCAATTTGCATCATAGCATATATCCGTGCAGCAGGAGAAAGAACTCTAAGGGTATCATCCTGAGGTGGAAGATTAGGAATGGCGTGATTTATGATAGCCATAACAATACGTGGCCATAACAAAAATCGATTATTAGCAAGAGCGCTAATCTGAATTTGTAAATGCTGAAAGAAGAACTGAGAGAATGAGTAAGGCCTATTCAGGGTTAATGCCACCATCTGTGAGGCGATCGGAACAACAAGAGCGTCAATACCTGAACGTCTATTACTGATAGAAACAATCATAAGATGGGCGAAGAAATGCCATTTACCAATAAAACCGATTTTGACAATAGGCCATTTGGTCATCTCTCCTTGATAACCCATTCGACGAAAATAACCCTCAATGAAGTCAATGTCAAAAGAAGTAGGACCACGTTCTTCATCCTCAGTACCCAGATGTAGCATGGTGCGAAGCTGGGCTGCTGTGAATGTGATAAGATGTCCGGCAACAGTTGTCCGGAAGGTGGGAATACGATCAGCAGGTGGATCGGGATAAGTAATCGCAGCATTGTTCCAAAACTCCTGAAGATATCCCTGATACAGAACAGGGTTATGAGTGAGCACAAAGTTGATACGAGATCTTTCCAGATAAGCGAACAACCCATGGAAGTCTTGAGAGTTAGGTTGAGCGCGAGATAGATTGATAACTTGATTGTGACTGTTAACAAAATTGCGTAGATTTCCTGCCATACCTGCAATCACAAACAAACAGATATTTGAGTCAAAAACGACACAAATGAACAATACCACAGACAGGGTAAGTACATGCTACAGTAAGTGCGCGTTGACCAAGTGTGCAGAGTGCAAATGTTCGGGTCACTACGCGGGTCAGTGCGCAGGTCATTTCCAGGGTCAGTGCGCGGGTAAGTGCGCAGGTCATTTCCCGGGTCAGTGCGCGGGTATGTTCCAAACATCTGTTGGATATCTGCGCGCGCAATTACGAAACGAAGAAAGAAAAACGATTTTTATTGTGTTCTCAAGCCGAAATCATCAAAATCATAGCATGGATTTGATCTAAAACCAGTGTATAGAAATTGCCCCTTATTTAATTTGATTATAATACGTGAGAACCTAGACAATCGAACCAAAAAGATAATGAAAAACTATGTAGGTTATGTTCAAGTAAAATCTTCAAATAATTGGGCATTATAACGGCTTAAAATCTATGAAAAGATAATCATTAGAACCGATAATTCATGTAGATGATGATTTTGTTACCTAAAATCGAAAAAGAACACAAATCGAGGGAGAAATTTGTGAAAAAGAAGTCGAATGCTACAGTGCACACGCACTTAGGCTAAGATCGCGGGAGTGTAGGTTTTTTAGAGTAAAAAGTGAAAAGTGAAAAATTAGGGTTAATTCCACGCATTTAAAGTCAAAATTATGGGCTTGACTGCGTGGGCCGTACAACACGCACGCGGCCAGGCCAAGTGCACGCGCACTAAGGTAAGTGCGTCCTTTTGACTACTCATTGACCAATCGAAGATGACATCCAGATTGCGTACCAGACTTAAATTTTCAGATTTCACTAACATAAAGATACATCTAAACCTGTACACATTGATACTCCCCCTTAATTTGAGCATCAAAAGTCATCATCAAAATAACTAGCACATGATGCCTTTTGATCTTGACTTTTTCGACTAACTTCACCAAATATGACACATCTGAAACACGATAAACTTACACGACAAGTAAATGTAGTGTATAAAATCATGATCAGAAGAAAAACAGAATTGTTAACCTGGATGTTCAATTTGCATCATATAATTAATTAAGATGAATCCTGCAAACTTAACACACTCGTTAACATTACAGATTTTAGAAAAGAAAATGAATAAGCACAAAGAGACAGTAAACAAGTTGTTCATGCTTAGACCATAAAGGATCATCCAAGCATACATCCATAGTTGTTGAAATCCTGGATTCAGACGATCACACGGACCTAACAGTGGTATTGTGAAGAATGGTATTGCGACTATACACTGCACACTTATCAGAAAAACTCATTACTGCATCAATGTGTAAAACATAAGGATGAATATAAACAAGAACCAGAATTAGAAAGACAGTCCTAATGATCAAGAATCTAAGATAAATTAACAGCAGGTCATTATCACTGTCTATCAAGAGAAGAGAAGAAAGAATTGCTCAAAATCAGATAAAGATCATTTTCAAAACTTAGACAACTTAATGTCTATAAGAGAAAATCTTCTTTTGAAAAGATTAAGAGACAACAATGGCTTAATAGAATTATGATCTGTCGTGCAATAAGAACTTGTGGAATAAAATAAAGAGATAAACATATAAAACGCAAAATAAAAACGAAAACTGAAATTAACAAATGACAGAAAGTAAAAAATATACGAACAGGCGAGATAAGTGTTACTGATTAAATCAGGGTAGCATTTACGTAAGCCCACAAGTGAGAAATAATTCTCTTATTATTAGTTATGAACAGTAACTCAACAACGATTACCAGTATGTTTGTCCTCTTAAACACTTGGTATTAACAGTCTCCGATAGGTGTTAACATCCTCAACTACCCTAACCAAGGATCTACCCCTGAAGTCTCAAGTAGCTTAATAATGTCAACTTATTATTAGCGTACGAGTGTCTTCCACAGCTAGATATACCCTCACAATCGAGACATGCATTAAAACAACAAGTATTGAGAGAATATCCGGAAACGTCTTTATCAAGCGGAATGACATGATTAATTCAGATATTTCATGAATTTTGCTCAGTTATTATGACGGAATTCATTAAGTTCATTCAACTTATAGCAAGGTGTGAAACCCGTGACTTTCTATGAGACCCATGTAGCGAACTTTGGGCCAACCTATCCCAAGTTGGAAGCTTTAGGTAGGCTAGGTGAACGAAGCACCCCAAGGACTTACTTGTCCGAGTCTCAAAGGCCACATCAGTTTCGGACATTTAGGTTCACATTACTGCTAATTGATTCTTATAATTTATCACAATATATACACTTGACATGTATTCACTTTTATAGACGTTTCCGCATAGACTCCTAATAAATGGTGTAACATTGCTAGCTCTTTCGCAAGATTTAAGGACGAGCTCAATTCATAAATGAAGAGCAGGCATTCAAGGCCATATATCTAGCGTGTTCCCACAAGTACAGTAATAAAGAATATATTAGTGCAGGGAGACTGTAATACTTTATGCCTACCGATACATCATTTGAAGTAATTACTGAACTTAGTATCATTTAGTACGATTGAGTGGGCTCACTAGCTAAAATCTCGTCATGTTTAATCATTAAGTGTAAACACTTAAATCTCGCCCCCTTTTTTTTTATTGACTCTAATTATATACAAACTTAAACTAAGGACTCAACATGGAACGAATAAAAGCACGAAGAAAATAGAAGAAGAAGTTCTTAGACAGAATCACTCAGCGTTTTTCATGCCATTGATTTTAACTAAAAATTCAAACCTAGCTTTACTGAAAGCTTTTGTATATAAATCTGCTAGGTTATCATCAGTTAAAACTTTTTCAAGGTGGATTAACTTTTTATCAGCACAATCTCGAAGAAAATGGTGTTTTATATCTATGTGCTTAGTTCTACTATGATAGACAGGATTCTTAGTCACATCTACGGCAGACTTATTATCTAT
>JAOEHQ010046051.1:0-11864 GCA_025447715.1 Asclepias incarnata
GGTAATATGTGGTGATGATGTGGAAATAAAAAATTGATAATTTGAGAATTTGGTGGTATGGTTGGTAGGGAGTAAATCATGGGTAAATTATGGGAGAAAGGGATGATGTGGCGCTGATGTGGCAGTGATAATTTGATAATTTAGTGGTATGGATGGGAGAGGCCTAATAAGCTTAATTTCAACTTAGAAAACAAACAATTTTAAATGATTCCGATTCAGACTTGTGATGAGTGGTCTTTCACATTTAGACATTAACGGCCTAGGAGAAGTAGTTACCAACTTACCGTCAAGCTTGAAACAAATTTTTAAAAAGAAAATAGGTTCAATCATCACAATCACAAAAGGTGTGAATAAAACCATTCCTTACGGTATCTCATAAAACCATAATTGTTCATTTTCATTGCATAGATCATCACATTCATAATGAAAAACCATTTTAATACAACCTTACAATCGAGTTAAAGGGTTCATCCTCATAATGAATAAGCAGAGAGCCTTTGGTAGGTCGCTTTTTTGTTCAGGGCCTCTTGTATTCTGCATAGTATTGTTTTGTTTATTCAGATTAGTACTTACATAAATATAAAAAGAAGATGATTAGTACACCACTCGCTGTACACCACCATAAAATAAAGAGGATAAAGGATGACACTCTGTTCCCGGAACCACATTGGATCCTCATCATCCCACCTCTTAATGGTTATGATGCCGGTAAAATACATTTACTTAATACCCACATGATTTGGGCATCCCTAAGAATCGAACCCGCGTCTTTCAACTTCACATGTGAGTTCAAGCTGCATTGGTAACGGGTACACCGCCAATTCACCAAACATGCGTTAAAGCATTGTACCGTATAAAAATGTGAGGCATATTTGGTGATGTATGGCTAAAAAATGTGTAGTACGGATAAAAAAGGATTTAAATTATTTTAATCTAAAATGCAAACAAGATTTAAGGTTAAAAAAAAAGCGAGAACTCTTTAGAAACATTTGAAGGTTTTTGGAAGTAGGTCAAGCCATCGAACTCGGCTAAGGAAAAGGCAGAATGAGACAGTTTGAAAAAAAGTAAGTTGAAACTGGGCACGTAAAACCACGCATGCAAATTATATCTATATATATAATTGATGTATTCTTGAATTGAATCGAAAAATATATTTCAATATTTCATTACAACAATTATTGTAAATCGAATCATATCTAATAAGGGTCTCCCATCTCGTGAGCTTGGGATGGAGTACCTTCACGACGAGTCATGCTACTTTAAAAGTTATTTCATGCAAAGTGGTCAAACACCAGAAGGGGTGTCTTGACAACTAACACGTGTTTATACCATTTGCATTTGATACCTTTGGTTTCCTTGCACCTGAAGCCGTTGAGCTACGTATCAGTGTCCAACAGTTCATGCACAGTAATGTTATGATGCCAAGGTCTATGAATTTAGTTTTTAAACGTCTTGAGTTGCGATACAAAAAGGATTAACGGTATAGTTTGTTGTCCGTTTGCCTTCTATTCCTATGTAAAATGTTTTTATTGAAGAGTAATATATGGGAATAACCACTAAAAAAATAATATTAGAAAGAAAGAAATAGTGGTAAAAATTTATAATTAAAGGGTTAACGTAAGTGATGATAAAAAAAAAAATTTTTATTTGCCTTTTAAAATTTAATAAATGTACATACCGAGTTGTGAGAATTCTAACATCATGTTATCCCCATTAATTAATCATCATAGTTTAATTTAATGGGGATGCAAAACATTACACACCAATAAAAAAAAAAAATTTTTTAACAAATCTTGCATTACGTATCATTTTCTATAATTTAATACCAAAAAATAAAAAATAAAAAAAAGATTAGAAGGCGACTCATTCTCATCTCTTTCACTCTCCCTTGTCTTCCTTTCCTTCTTTGATCCAAAATAAAAACCTTTCTTCTCGTCTCACTGTGTTTCTTCTTCTTCTTACTACTACTTTCTTCATATATACATACACAATCCATCTATATCTATCTATATACATACAATACAAAACAAAACAAAACACTCATGTTTCTTACTTATATATAAATTAATTGAAACATAATACAATCTTTGCTAAAAACTTCTCAATGATGACTGATAATCCTTCTTCTTCATCCCCAATTCAATCAGCCAACAACAACACTTCAATTGATCAAACCCTAATTACAAATCCTTCTTCTTCAATTGACCCTCAAATCATCACATCAAATAATCCATCAAATGTTTTATCCCCACAACAACAGCACTTACTTCAACAACAAAATATTAATAATACTAGTAATAATAATAACAGTAATTTAATTTCATCACAGCCCAATTTCCAAATTCACCAACAACAAAATACTAATAGTAATTTACAAAGAACCCCATCAGTATCTCGATTAACTCATATACAACAATTTAATAATAATAATAATAGTACTGCTAATAATAATATTAATAATAATAATAATGCTGCAAGAATTTATGGGCAGATGAATTTTGGTAATGGGCAACAACAACAGCAGACTCAACAACAGCAGCAGCAAATTGGGCAGATGGGTAATGCTGCTGGGTTGACCCGGTCTAATTTGATGGGTCAAACGGGTCATCTTACGATGTTGCCGGGTCAAGCTACAGCTGCTGCTCAGCTTAATTTACAGTCTCAGTTATTATCTTCGGTAAGAAAGTTTCGATTTTTAATATATATATATATATATATATATATATGTGTGTGTTGTCATTTTTAGCATAATTGAAGAATGGGGTTGTTTTTGTTTCATGGGTATTATGTGAAAAAACTTTTTAATTTTAGCATATTTATTACTTGTACCATTTTTAGCATTATCAAGCCCTTGATGGGATTAGGTTTGGTTGAAGGAAAGGGTTGTTTTTGTTTAATGGGTACTATGTAAAAAAGTTTTGATTTTTAGCATGTTTATTTGTATCATTTTTAGCATTATTGAGCCCCCGGCATAATTGGGTATCGTTGTTGTATATTTATATTGAATAAAAGGGGTTCTTTTATGGGTATTAGGTAAGAAAAAGTTTTGCTCTTTAGCATGTTTATTGTCATTTTAGCATAATTGAATAGAAGGGTCATTTTTGTTTGATGGAATTATGTAACAAAGTATTGATATTTAGCATATTTGAAGAAACGAGTTGTTTTTGTTTGATGGGTATTATGTGTAAACTATATATGTTTAGCTATTGTATGTGCATATATTAGAAATTGCTACCTTATAATGTGCCAATATTTCAAATTTTGTTATTTGGTGACCTATAAGGCTATAATGCGGTAAATTCTCAAGCTTTTGGCTGACGTGGCAACAATATAAGTTGTTATGTTATCAAAATTGGCTCACATCACCAGTTTACAAGTTTTAAGAGAAAGTCAGATACATAGAACAGTAGCGAACTAACTAAAGGGCTTTTGGCCTAGCTGCATCGAGGCGACCTGACAACCAAGATGTTGTGGGTTCTAGTCTGGATGAATGTATTGATATAGTGAGACGCATGATGTTTTTTTTCAAAGGAATTAAAAAAATAGTTGAGAACTAAAAATTTGGTTACATCAGGTAAAATTGAATCTATTACATACAATAGCAGAATGTATAGTTGGATACATTTTTATGTAGTTTCTAATTGTTATCATCTTAGTACAATTGAAAAAAAAGGGATTACTTCGTTTGATACTTTGGTGTATGTTATGTTGAAATAGTTGTTAAATTTGTGTTTTGTAGCCGAGGCAGAAAACCGGGTTAGTACAAGGGTCACAATTTCACCCAGGAAATACACCTGGTCAATCACTGCAAGGAATGCAAATGGGGATGAACATGATGAGTAATGCTTACAGTTTGAATCAAATTAGGGCAAATGGGTCGCTTGCTTTTAATCAACAAAGGATGAATCAGGGCCAGATGAGACCGCAATTGGCGCAGCAATTGTCTCAGCAAAATGCACTGGCATCTGGTCAGGTATATATATTATTTTAAAACCACGATTCTTTAGATTGATATTTAGCTAAAATAGCAAAAGTTTCATATCATATTTTTGCTTTTTTCTTTGTTAATAGATACACATGTAGTTTTCGGTGCATCTTAGTTTGTAGGATGCCTACCCCATATGCAGACAAATGATTTGATTTCTAAAGTCTAAACTTCTTAGTGGCTTGTGAAGTATACTGTCCAAGTGTCCAGTAATATATCCATTAGACAAGTTATAACTTGATACCTACTAAATGTTTTTTGGGTGAGATTTATTATGATAACACCCCCTTTATTCATTTTGGATAAGTTCATGGTTTGATATACCACATGGCAAAAAAAATAAGTTGTGGTTCTTATATAGTTTCTGTTATAATGAACTATTATCAATGATTTTGACAGATTAATGCTTTTATTTATTGAGATGTAGCCCCCGTCGAATACTATAGTAGATGAGTGCGGGTGCATGATATTTTAAAGCAAGTGTAAATTAGGATCTGCTCAAGTTTTGGATAGTAAGATGGTTGTGAACTTTGTCCTAAAACAACTTTCTTCTCAAATTGGTTGTTTGTATATAGGCACATGACTCCACTTTTCTTTCCTTTATAATAAGAGATAAATTAGAGGACTTTTTTTTGCATCGAAGCCTTTATGAAATGTTTAAATGGGTTAATTGTAACTTATTATTGTATACCACTTACTAGTAATAAGAAATACAACAGTGCTGTGGTAATGATGGTGAAAATATGATAACATTAGCACTGATCTTACTCTTAAAATGGAACTGAAACAAAGATGTGACTGTATCTACTTATTATTCATTTTCTATGGTTCTTATGAGTAGCAAAAGTTTGGATAATTGTTAGTGTTGTTTAACTTTGTTTGTTTCACTCTATCACTTATCTAAAGAACAAAAATTGAACTTCATCATTATCTTTTTCATCTTAGAGAACAACGTAGATTAGATTTCATTTATTCTTCATAGTTCATAAGATACGAACATAAGAGTTTATAATCATCACAAGCAGCAAGTTGCACATTTTTAGGATTTAGTATAAAAGAGTTTCCTCATTCCAACTCAGATAAGGAAAGAATCATCTTAAGATATGGCTACAAAGTATGACATTAACTTGTTTCTTTAATTGATTTTCCTAGATTTAATCTGCATGAATCTCGTATTCTCGTTTTTTTTAATTCCTTTTAAGATTTCCAAAGTTTTGTGTCATATCACACAATCGAATCCTTGCAATAACTTTCTAAAGTGCTTTCACCTCTTATCATAGCTTTCCAGTAGTCCAAGCTGGCCAAGCTCATAGCCACATATTACTTTAAACCGACAAAAACCCTTCTTGAGTTTTTGTATTTTACTTCATCATTTTTAGAGAACTTAAATATGGAAAATGCTAGTATTTTACTATTGGTGGTTTGGGATGTGATTTTGTGAGTAGTAAACATTGACCACCCTTCATCCCTTATTTATGGTGGACTTACACTCTGTACACCTCACCTACACCTTTGTTCCCATTGGGACTTGAATCCACAACCGCTTTGGTTGATTGGGCACCTTATAACATTTTGGGTATCTCTAGCCAGGGGTTGTATGGGATTGGGATTTAATGTACTAATGTGATGTGGAATGATCACAATTAGATGATCAGCTAAAACGAAGTCAGTTGCATAAGATAGTATTTAGATGTGCTTATGTTAACTGACGTTTGGTCATTAGATAATCAGCTGCTTAAGGATTTGGCAAGGTCTGATTGTTAAAGGATTTACATGTAAGCTGATACTATATAATCAGATGATTGGTATCATTTTTGTTGCCAGCTTGCCGCTACTCCCAAACTGATTATCCAAAACTGATAATTATACCCTTAAATGATCAAATTATCCAAACACTAGAAACTGCTAATCTGCATCTTGAAAACACAATAAACAGATAATCATTTCCAAAGAACAATACCAAACACCCCCCTAAAACCCACCAGAAATTTAAAGAGGCAATATATACTCTCAACACTTGCGCATCTTAATCCAGTTGTCCAATTTAAATTTTGGTTGGTTTGTTTATATTAAGTACACCAATCTGATGAGATCATAGAGACACTTAATGTGCCATGTAATATTGTTCTACCATTTAATTGTTCAGGAAAAAAGTGATATTTTTATCCTTTCTCGATAATAGGTTATTATAATTGCATTTCCTTATGCGAGCTTAGCAAAAGAAGGGGCAATCAGTATGTATTTTTTTGTGTACTCTTGCTAATTTCATGAATTTGATTCTAGAAAATGCAGGCACAGGGCATATCGCGGTCGTCATTTATGAACCCACAAATGTCAGCGTTAAGTCAAAATAGTCATTTAGCCATGATGCAGAACAGTTTAACACAACAACAATGGTCAAAGCAGATGCCAGCCATGTCAACGCCTAATTCGCCTTCATTTCGGATTCAACAACAGAGGCAACAACAGGCACTTATGGGTCAACAACTTTCACCCTCTCAATTGCAGAATTCGATGTCGTTGAACCAACAGCAATTATCACAAATGGTCCAGCAACAACACCAGCAGCAACAAAATCAGCAACAGCAGATTGGGCATCAACAGCAACAATTGCCAACTCAGCAACAACTTTTGCAGCAGCAGTCACCGAGAATCGGAGGATCTGCGGGTCAAAAATCTGTTAGTTTGACCGGTTCTCAACCTGATGCAACTGCATCGGGGGCTACTACACCTGGTGGAAGTTCAAGCCAAGGGACGGAAGCTAGCAATCATCTGCTTGGTAAAAGGAAAATTCAAGATTTGGTTGCGCAGGTGAGTCAGTTTGAGATTCTGTATTTGATTAGGGATATATATTATCTGCTTGGAAATAGGGATATCAATTTCCAATTTTAGGAATGACTTGTAGTTACTATATTATGTGGTTTAATGATTCCTACTTTGACTTCAAAGTCTATCCAGTCTTATAATTCAAGCGATCCATTTTGATCTAGTGACTTTTGTGCAAAGTTATTCACGTTTAATGCTTGTTTGTTTGATGTTCAGGTCGATCTAAATGCAACTCTCGATCCTGAAGTTGAAGAACTTCTTTTGATGCTTGCTGATGAATTTATTGATTCGGTGAGGCTTGCCAAACTGTACATGTGAACTTTTTTATTTGTATATGGATCATGTAGATGTGCCTGAGTGATGGGTCTTGAGTCAAAACAGGTACCCGTGGAAACGGATTGCTTAGGTATGGGTAGAAGCAGACTGGGTTGATCCTCAAATATATGTTCAATTTCAATATATAGCGAACACGTTAAATATGATACCTAAAAATATGTTATTTCAGAAATAATCAAAAAATTTAAAATAAAACTATTATATGAAGTTTTAAGCATTTAAAATACACTTTGGTCAACTCTCAGCGTGTTTGACTTGTTTCCCCTGTTTGACCCATTGGACTCATCAGGGATAAAACATATCTATGTGCATATGTCCACCTTATTATTTACATCAAGATTGATTAGCAAGTTATACACCATTCTCAAAATCCTAAATTTAGCATATTAAATGTGATTCATGACCATTTTTTCGTCTTCACAAATTAAATGGATCCCATGTCCTTGAAAAGCTTAAATTTAGATGTGTATATATATAATTTTTCTGCCCACGAGATCTTATTATTCTTCTACTTGCCTTTTAGTGATTTATTGATCCAACTTTAAATTAAAGCATAATCGAGATTTTGATTTAATATATTAACCTTGTAAATTATGATTGCTGTTAAGATTCTAAAGGCTGTGGTAATCTCATTATGTCAATTTAGAAACCTGTGAAGTGCACCTCATATATCACTACGTCAGCTGGAAATTACTGCCACCATGATTTGATTTTATTTAGTATGGTTCACTGAATCACTTGTAAGATATGCTGCCACCTTGACGTTCTGTAATCTACAATAGTCGATCTAATATGTTATCTTTAAATTCTGTAAAACTTCTTGATATAAGTTAAAAATAAATCAAGAAAAGCAAGCAAGATATGATCATTGTTGCACTTGTAGATCACCTAGAAAACATTCACATTTGGTCATTTAAGGACTACCTTAACTTGTTGAACTCTGTGAAATGCGTAGGTTACTTCATTTGGAGCGACATTGGCCAAGCATCGCAAATCTTCAGTTGTAGAGTCAAAAGATGTGCTGCTGCACCTAGGTATGTGCTTCATCCTGATTCCTGACACACTTTAGCCATCCATAAGCATTTTAAGTAATCTATGCTTCCATAGTATATAATGAATCTCTTAGCTGGTTTTTCTGGTGTTCCTCCAATGCATTTAATAGAGGTTGCAAGGTGCAGGGCAGGTACCAGGTCAAGCGGGTAAATTTCAGGATGGTTTGAAGGAAGTCGGGTTGACCCGAAAAACTTTGCGTCCAAAGTTCCATCTTTTTTTCTTTCTTTCTTTCTTTCTTTTTTTTTTGTAAATAGTTAGTGTTGTCAAATGTGATCACAAAATTTGTATTATTCCAATTTTTTTGAATAAATTGATTTAGGTTTTAGATTTAAATACACTGTGGGTGACTTTTGACATGTTTGCCCCATTTGATCGTTTACTTTGAAGCTAATTTTATTTTTATTATACTCGGCCTGTTAATAGTTTAAAAATAACATGAGTTGACCATTCATAAGTAAACGGATCCAAAATGTCACCTCTGGCATTTTGTCTAATTCAACAATTTGTTTTAGACTGCGTCAACTCTATAGTTGTCAAGGTGTGTGAATCTGGCACAGTGTCTCTACTTCCTCAATGCATATGGAGGTGCTTGTATCTTTAGCGGGACATAATACAGGCTGTAGTTCAAGTTGTATGCTATATTATCTTGTATTACACTTTTAACATCTATTTTATCTTGAGCTGAAACATGCAGTCCTAGGTTTTTTATGCTATTAAATATTTAACCTTGACAAGTATAACAATCTGCTATAATCTACAGAAAAGAACTACAAACTGACAATTCCTGGATTCTCAAGTGAAGAGAGGAAACAGGAACAAAACAATGTAAGTTCCTTTATTTTTGCTGCGTTCATTGGCCCACTAAATCACACTTTATTTCTATATCTTCTATAACAGTTCTACACACATTCCGGTAGAAGAATTAAATCGTTTTCATTATTTATGTTAGTTGAATCATAATTTTGTTAGTTACGCACTATGTTTTCCTGGAAATGATCAAGTACATAGATAGCTAAACGGGCAGGGTGGGTTGACCTACCTTTTCTTTTGTCTTACATTTGATAGGCATAATTAGTTTGTGTTTCAATCAAGACTATGAAAACTATAATAAATTAATGTTCCAACTCTTTTTAATAAATAAAGCAATTTAAGAGATTTAAATCTTTGGTAACTGTTAATCTATTTTATGTATGGCTCCCATTAGAAATAAAGTTCAGCCCAAAATGAATATAAATGAGTTGAAATTCTCTCCTCAAATTATCATTCACTGTAAGCTTTCTTTTAACATGTACACGAAAACACATATTTGACTGACCAATTATTTAAAGATCTAGTAAAGTTCTGGACAATTGGTGTTTCGGGTCAACCCTATCTGGCTATCCCCATGCAAAAAAATGCTCATTTTGACGAGTTACACGACCTGCCAATTTTACCACATCTATTTTGCAATTTGCAACCAAAACTTTATATGCCTTAAACATTATATTGGTTTCCCAGCTGTATATGTTTCTAATTGTGTACGAAACAAAAATTCAATTGATTGTCTGAAACTTACATTGCAGCCAGCAAGTGATCTCCACAAGAAGCGTCTCGAAATGGTGAGCATCATATATTTCTCACTTTTGAAATTCAATAATGTCATTGATTGGTTTGGATAACAGAGTCATCATTGATTCAGATACAAGGGCTGATGGAGAATTCATATTCTGAAACAAATATGAGCAACTCTAAACAGGACCCCCGGCACCAATTTGGAGCGAATACCTTGATCAGGCCTTCCCCAAGTGCGGACCAGCTGAACTCACTTTCAAACCCTTCTCAAAATCAGCAACATAAACAAGGGTTCGATGGTTACTAGTTCATGGTTACTAGTTCAGTCTTGAAGTCCAACCAAAACTGTTCAAATATCTGGTATGTGAGTTTTTGTTTTTATTTTTTCAATTTCATGTTGTTCTTTAGAGGTGTCAATTTTAACCCAAGTAAATGGATGATTTAGGTTATGTTTTATCTCTAATGAAATGGGAAAAATAAAACAAAATGTTGCTTGAATGAAATTGTGTTAAAAGTAGTCTAGTTATTGATTTAAATAGTATAGTTTTTCTTTTCTTATTTGATGCACTAATCATATTCTTGAAAAGAAAGTGGACAAAAAGTGTTTCGGGTTGATATGACCTGCACTAATATCACTCAAGTTGACCTTGACTCATTTTTGACCAATTACATGACCTGCTCTATTTCCGCCTTATTTGCATAATTTGCTAAAACACGAGCTGTTTCTTTACTGGTTCATGGGTTGTATGTTACAGATTGGAAGGTGTGAAGCACGTGAACTGTATAATATAGAAGATAGGGGGAGAGTTTCAGTTAACAGACAGTATAGTTATGCAGCTTAGTTGATCGTAAAATTGAGTAACAGGTTTCAAGTTTCATTTTTTCTTTTTAATTTACAAATTGTGGTTATAGTTCTTGTTTTGTTTGCAACTGTTTGCATGATGTTAAGTTTTAGATTTTTTTGTTCTCATTGCACAGTGGCTCTTGTTATCTCTATCTATCATAAGTTATGAATATAGATAGGTCTTTAACATTACATGTTTTCTTGATAGAAGCTGACAAGGATCACAGTTCAAACCCCTTAGCTGCATGATTCTCGAGTAAGGTGGTAACACTAGTGATCTTCAAATCAATTTGGGAGGATAAAAATAAGTTCTTATGAGCTTGTGCAGATAAGTAATAAACTGTTATCAGCCTGTGAATCTTTGGTCGAGCATTCTTATTTCTAGAGCTGCACTGCCAGCACAAAGCTCGAGTCTGAATCCGAGTTCATTTGGCTCGGCCTGATTACTTCAGGGCCAGGCCCGGTCACATCCGAAGAAAAGTTTTTGTTTCTTTTATAAATATCTCAAAGCAAGTTTTAAACACTAATAAAAGATATCACTGAACAATTTATAGAAAAACCATGTTGACTAAAAAGAGTATTGAAAATAGATTTTTTAAAAACGGATAAAACTTGGGCTTGACCGAGTCTAACCACGGTTTAACTGCTGTTCAAGTGCTTAGGGGTTAAATGGGCGGCTTTGGTTTTAAGTTCGAGGTCTACGTGTCATGTGGTCGGAGAGTGGTTCCCTGAGCTAGATCGAAAGATTGGTTGGCTCCGTATGGGACTTGTTCCCTACTTCACCTGCAAGATCTTACTTGCACAACTAAATTTAGCTATAAAAAACATTTCAAGTTGTACTTTGAAGTTAGAAATATGAAAAGCATCGAGTAGTTATGTTGTTCTAAAAAAAAGAAGTTATTTATGCCATATTTGTGGGTATATATATCAATTTGTTCATTTCAATTGTATTTGGATGCTTATTTTGAAGATGGTTAAATGAGGCATTGACAATAATCAAATGAAAGCTAACACTAACAGTAGGTAGATAAGTTTTACCATTTGCTTGTACAACCATATATTTAATCGCTATCAAAATGGCTTTGTGGTGAGAGGTTCTAATTTTCTCACACAAAGAGTTTAATGTTTATATCTTGTTAGGTGACCATCTTGGAGTGGTAAAAAAAAAAAAATGTTTGGAAATAATCATCGAGATATCCGACCAGCTACGCAGCACAAAAATCCGTCTTCATCGGATAACTTAGAAAATAAAAAAAAAAAAAAAGGGGG
>JAOEHQ010046052.1:0-11864 GCA_025447715.1 Asclepias incarnata
CCCCCCCCCCCCCCCCCCCCCCCCCCCCCCCCCCCCCCCCCCCCCCCCCCCCCCCTCCCGAATTTTTTTTTGCGATGTAGGGGTATATAGTTTTCGTGTAGACAAATTTCGGTATATTCGGTTTCGACCCCCCATTTTCGGTATATTACCCGAAAAATAGCATTAAGAAAAGAAAAATTAGATCCCAACCACCACCAGTCACTGCCACCACAACTCATTTTGTCTTAATAAATGAAGTGGACATTGGTACATGTACTACCGAACGTATTAATATATGCGGTGTAGTTGTGGTGGCAGCGACTGGTGGTGGTCGCGGCGACGGGTGGTTGTGGCAGTGGCGAGTAGTGTAGGTAATTGATGTAAAAGGGGATAGTGTAGTCATTTTAACAGTTAAGGGATAGATTGTGTAAGTTAATTCATTAAGGATATTATAGGTATATTGGTTAATTTAAAAAAAAGCTTTTGAATTTTTTTTTTCCATGCAGGGAATGAAGATGGTTTATATAGTAGTATAGATATATCCAGTAGTTGATTCAACGTTAAAAATATGTCATTATGTGAGAATGTGACATATAACGTCTATGTAAAATTTGGATTAGGGTGTGTCAAAATTAGTGGCGGTAAACGGTTATTGGATGTCTCTTAGGCACAAGCTTGATGGGGGAGGATTTGGTTCTTTATAAAAACATATAACATTAACGAAGCTTTGATATGAACCAAAATCAAAGATTTTCAATTAAATATTAGTATTTTGACACCAAAATTTTTTTATAATCCATTGGCCTTTTTTAACTTTAAAGGCAATATCAAACGCAATTGACTGCTGCCGTGTCTTTTGTTTGCAAAGTTTTATCCACCATAGCAACCTAACTATAGCAAAATATAGCCAACTATTGCATAACAACTTATCTAACCTGAAAACCAAAACTAAGGTAACTATCTACACTACATATGTTCTACAAGAGCACTCACAACGCCCAACCATTAATCTACCATTAGTCTCTGTCAGCGGCATATCAGAAAAACATTCTCTTACCAGTCATCACTGACTCATCATTAATCCCTTCCAACATCTTCAATGTCACCAGTAATCCAGGATTCACAATTTATTTAATTTTACACTTTTAACAATAAATTATAAATAATATTAAATTTATAAATTAAAATATTATATTAATAATAAAAAAAGTTCATTAATAAAAATAAAAATATTACATTCAAAGATTAAAAACATTACACACAATTATATATAAAAATAATAAAAAGGTCCTATCACGAAAGGTGCCAAATTTTTTCTTCCATTTAGTTTTTGTATGAAAATACTTTAGTGTATTCGTAATGTTTTGGGACCTAAATACATTAACTATATATTAAAAGGGGCTAAAATATACACTAATTAGTTATAGGGGTAAGAAAAGAAATGGTAATAGAAAGTCAAAAACAGTATATGTTATATTCTTCCATAAACCTGCAATCTCTTTCCACCATTAAAAAACAACTGCAAATTAATTTTGTTAAGTTGGTCATCAGTAAGGCCCCTTCCTATGGTAGTTCATCATCATCTCATCGTGCTCATCATGAGATGCCATCATTGGCACACACTCGTCGTATCAGGTCATCATCGAAGATCGTCGAATTCACGAAATGTTTGGACGAGTTAGGTGTGGGGCCCAAGGTGTGTATGTGTGTATGGTTATTTATTTATTTTATTTGGGTATGAGAAAAGGGAGTTTGTGTGTAGGGGTTTATAATTTTTTTAATTGGGGATGAGGTGAAGATGAGGGTATGATAGGTAGGGGGTAGTTCTTGGATGTGTCTTGGAGAGAGAAAGCTGATGTGGCAGTCAAGACGAGGTGATGACGGCGTCAGAATAGGAAGAGGCCTAACACACACACTAAAGAGATGGTGGGCCAAATATTCAAATATACCACAAAATTGTTCATATATAATGTCGAATATACTCCTTTGTATGAGATGGAAGGTGGGCCATGGCCAACCCTATCCCCCATGTACCTCCGCCCTTGTCAAGTGGTCAACAATCTGGCAGTTAAGTTTTAAGACTTCTATGAAAAACAAAAGAAAATAAACGAATAAAATATTTTTTTAATAAAAAGAGAAAAATGGAAATTTCCTATTATACCCTTCTGTTCTATCTGTTTGTATTTTAAAATGGGATGTTGGGGAACTACCCTATATATATGTGTGTGTATGTATCTATGTATGTATGTATGTATGTATGTAGATTTATGGGTCAAGGATTGTCGGGTTTTTCATTGAGTTGTGTTATCATTTTTGTTGTAAAGTATTTCGAACTTATCGATTGCCTTAGGATATCACGAAATCTTTACAAGGATAAAACAATAGACAACTCTAATTCAAGATAATTAAGAGTTCGAGTCTGAACAAAGAATTTATGTAGAAATATCGTATTGAATTTAAGACAAGATTCATGTTATAATACATGAAAAGTCATACTCTTTTGTGAAAAGGTGTGTCAAGAATGGCTGCACCCATTTGACAAAATAGGTTTGTCATATGGGAAAAAGGCACATATGAATGGTTACACCATTTCAAAAACATGTGTATCATTTGATGAAAAGGCACCAACTAATAAACAAAACCTTGTCTAGTTATCTTAAACAAGTGTACACTCTACACTCTTCTAACTCGCAAATCGCAATAAATTTTAACTTAGAACCCCCTCTTCTCAATAAATCATAATCATATTGTTGATGACACTAAATCATGAATAAAAATGATACAGTGGATGCCTTTAGATATGCAATAAAATCTAAACACTCATGAGGCTTTTTTAGTCGACGAAGAACCATCTTTTGTTTTATAAATGTATTGCATAAAATAAATGTATATTCATATTTTTTCTAGACATGGTCACATGCTTATAGATTGACTAGAAAGTAGAAACATATTCGCATGATGTGCGGTGATGGATGAGTTCTTAAAACTTGTTAAGTTGTGCTATAAATTAAATTCAAAATAAAATCGTAGCCTTCAATTACTACATGCAACAATGGGTGATGGTGGCCGGCGACCGATTTCGCTAAATGCCAGCTTGGATTGTCAAACATACGAGTACATAAAAATTGCATTATTATTTATTAATGCATATTTAAACATGTAAATGATTATTTACTTTTTAACAGTAAGGGCATTATAATAAATTCCTTGATTTATGTGTCTCTTTTGTATATAATAGTATAGAAATACATTATGTTTCTTGATGGAACCGTTTTAATAGGCCTGTAATATAGTTTACAAGGTTCATTTTAAATATGACAAGTCATGTTAGAAATTTTGTAAGAGAATGATGAATTGGTACTTGGATGGACTGGAGACTATGAGGTCTGGTTCAAATGTTGATATGAAAAAAAAATGTTCTTATGACCGGAAACAAGAAAATGAGTTTTCCATGGAATTAAAATTAGGTATATAAAAGTACAGCCCAAATTTGTCTTGACTAAAAAAAAAACATGAATTACAAGGATTGATATAGATTTTAATTTTGCTAAAGAAAATAATTGTACTGAACCTACAACATTAATGAATAAAAAAAAAAGAATACAGATCTGCTTGAAATCAGAACAGATCTGCCCAAACAATAAAAGTTACAGTGTTCATCAGCAAGAAGATATACAAATGCTAACAAACAAAAACGACCACCCGATGATGAGGGTATAGACGTACAGTACCAACACACTAGAGTGCGAAAATCCGGATACAATCACCACGTAACATAGAAAATGTGCATGAAAACAACTCATAATGTACACTCTAGCAGAGTAGCTGAACAATGACAACATAAAAATGAACACGAGTAGTAAACAGGACAATCTGATGCATCTTTTTCCTAGATTCTCAGTCGGTTATACTTTTTACATCTGTAAATGAAACAATCACATGTGTAACTGTTATCCCACCTTATAACTTCTAAGTAGCTCCACAAAAAGCTAAAACTAATTAAGGGGTCATATTAAACATCTGTTCCGGATACAGTTAGACATGCTAAAATCATAGAATGCATTTAATTGTAGAGGAAAAACGAATTCTACGCATCCACTATACATACTTTGCAACAATAAATATAATGTTGCATTCAGCTATAAATTTGGGTCAGATAAACCATCACGAAATAAGCAGGAAAACTTGCAGGATCCAATATGTCAAAAACATGAAGAGCAGATATATCAGAAGTGAACATAACTTCGCAGTCAAATATGTTAGAACTCCAGAACAATTAAAATAAAAATACAGAAAAAGCTATGTGCTAAGATTACATATAATCAGTTGAACAGGTAAACAGAAACGTCAATGACTTTACAGACAAGAAGATTCTAGGCAACAAAATTTTTTAAGATTTGCCAGGGAAAAACAAAATCCAATCAGTGAATCATTGCCCGTTTCTAAAGCCGAAACAGCGGGAAAAATGAACATGTGGTTCAGGCCTTGCCCTGGAGAATGCAATAACCAAAATATTATTCATCCCTTTCCACCTAAACTAAATGGCGTGGGACAAACTGCTTCTTAGAAGTATCAAAAGAAGACCTTATCCTACCAAGCCAGCTAGAGACTATGAAACTTCCCGGAAAGTAACCATGTCCTTATCAGACCTTACAGTTACAAGAGGAAATTATGTAGGGTCTAATTATTGATCTTCCTTCATCAAAGTAACAAGTCAAGAAACAAAGCCCTATTAAAAACAGGCCACGTCCTTTGTCTGTCATGACCTTCTCCAACTATATGGTAACAGGGACTCTCAACAATATCATTGAGAAGACGGAATATACTGAACTTAGACTTCTATGAACTGTGAAGCAATCAGACATACAATTGCAGTTCAATGAGTCATGGCCTTATATCTCTTCCAGATAATGTAAAAAGTTTTTTGAACCTAAAACTTCAATTCTGCCAACATAACCAACAATTATTAATTCATGCATGGTTCACTTTAATTTACCCACTTAATCCATGTCTCCGTGTTTTAAAGATGAAATACAGTGAAGCAAGTGTCCAAACTCTTGACTATATAAACAAGAATGGCAGACATCCCCTTCCTGGAGTAAAATTACATTACAAAAATCACCTTTGTTGACTAACAGGCTTTTTTCCATTAAACCTGCAGCACAGAGCCAAACTTCCATGCTATCCAAATAAGTCCTCAACCATTTATGAAACACCATTAGATTTATTTATTTTCATCCATTATAAGGGTTGCGCAACAAATCGCTAGTGTACACAGATTAAATCGGAACTTGCATTCATAACTACCAATGTCTGGTTTCTCTTGCTGCATAAAATAAGAGCTGACACACTTAAAACATCTAACTAACATGTACTCCATCTAATGAGAATCAAGACCACTTAAATTCTTCTTCATGCAAACAAGAGGGTTTTTGAAAGATTCAATCCATGAGTCGTAGACATCATAACGGATGACCTTCAAAGATTTCAATCGACAGTAGCCTCTTCATCAAACTCTGTGCCACAGATAAAATTCACTAGTAACCAACATGCTTCATTCTCGTCAGTGCACCATATACCAGATTATCCTTGGGCCCCAAAAGTAATTCACATATAACTGAGAAAATAGCGTGCACCTCAATAGTAAGATCCAGAGCCTCCACTGCCCATATAGCCACTGCCACCCAAGCTACGACTAGAATACAGCGATGATGAGTATGAACTTCCACCAATCTGCACATACAACATCCAATCTTTGTTCATTCTTATATCTAGACGAGAAATAATTTGACTTCTTTAGCCAAATTTTCTTCACATGACACGTCCAATTTGTGGATCTCATCTCTATCTAGAGGTGGCAAGATAGACAGGTAGGGTAACAGGTTGATATAAAGCCATTTATTAATACACGAAAAAAACGACCCGTGCCAGGTCAGGTTACCCAGCAAAAACTTCTTTGTCTGTTCTTAGAAAAATGTGTAAACTATCTTCACTTTAGTTGTAATTACGAAAACGGCAATATTACAACAATAATGAAATCTTCAAAAAGAATTATAGCACACTAGGCCAGCATGACCAGGAAACACTTCTATGCCCATTTATACAGAAACAGTATGATACAAGAGGTATGCATTATACTTTTGACTTTGTGGCCTCACTTAAGATAAAACACTACCCAGAATGCCCATTCATAAATAAATGGATCGTAGTACCAACTCTATCTCCATTTATCCTCGTGGCAATAGTATCAATCCACATGAATATGAATTAAAATGAGGACTAAATGAATGAACTACGGTCCCTATCAAGACAGTCTAGATATAGAAACATACATCACTTCCACGAGAAACGTAATCGCCACCATATCTTGATGAGTACATACTACCAGCATCACTACCACTGTAAGAGCCTGGACAATCAAACAAACATGACCAAACGAATAAGCACTCTAGAAACTCGACAACAAAACCTTTGTACATTTTCCAAGTGTAGCCATATGCAGAAAATTATACATACCTCCATAAGACATGCCCTGACGGCTGCTGCTGCTATAAAGACCATGAGAATCCTGAGCAGACATTGAACTCCTACTACTACTACCATATCCTATGTTTGATCTTCCAAGTCTGCCAATGATTCATGAAAAACATGAAACAAAAATCTAATAGAAAACATATTAGAGAAAATAAAACTATATATAGCTACCTATCGCTATAGACATCCCCATATTGTGAAGATCCGCTTCCCATTTCATAATCCACACGAACACGCGAATGGCGCGGTTCAGCATCAGCATAGCGGGGCGGAACGTCATCCTTATAAATATCCAAAAAAATGTAAGTGATAATGCAATCATAGAATGTGAATATACATGCAAAATTCACACTAACCAGTGCAGCATATGGGCGTTTTGACCCAGGAACAGGATCATAATCACGAGGCCTGCCTTCATGGTAACTCGGTGGCGGCCTCTCAAACCGTGCTGAATAGCCGGCACTGTCACTGTAGGATCTCCTTGATGAAGAGTAAGAGGACCCTCTTGGAAGATCGGCATATGTAGGTCCACGAGTAGGGTAACTGTCTCTGTAAGAGGAGCTTCTTTCTGAGGTAGTAGACCTAGGTGGGCCATAATCGGCAACTGCTCTGCTCCTTGGTGGAAGCTCCTCACGACGGCTGTAATCCCTTTTCAAACTGTTTTTTGTGTGTGACGGAACTGCATGCAGAATATTAACTTTAAAATTTAAATACTATAAAAATACAACAAAAAACTAATTCTGGAATATATGTTTGTTGATGCATACCAGGAGGCCTTCTATCGTAGGACCTGGGTAAAGGAGCCACAGGTCTTCCCCTTGGAGGCCGTGCCGCAATGGGTCGTCTGTCTCTTATTGCAACAGGCCTCCTAAGACTACGATCAACAACAGGTGGTGGACGTGCTGCAACTCTTCTTACACTGCGAGGAGGTAAGGGACGTGGTACAGGTCGTGGTATAGGGCGTGGTACCGGACGTGCCCATGGACCCCTAAAACCTCCAGGAGCAGGCCGACCAGGTCGGAAATCAATACGTGAGACATGTTTTCCTTTGCCCCTTTGGAGTGGTCGTGACAATCTGGCCCTAACTTTAGCCTGATATACAACAATAATGGGTCAGAGAAGAGCTGGAAATATCAAGTAAATTTATTTATAATAAATATACTTAAAAATTGACCTTGTTATCTCCTTCTCCAAGCTCCTCATTATTAATGCTTTTCGCACATGTTAAGGCTGCATCATGTGTTCCAAAGGTAATAAATCCATAATCTTTTCTTCTGGCAGAAGGCATGTTACGAGCAAGCTCAATTTTCTCCACATGTCCATATTTCTTAAGAAGCTCTCTCACTCGAGCCTCATCCCAAGAAGCAGGCAGGCCATCAACAAAAACAGTCTTAACCTGATGATATGTTGACAGGTTAAACATTAAAAAGGTAACTATATAGCCAAAAGACTTTGTTTCTCAAGATCAATTCTGAAGTTACATAAACAAAAATCTTTGGAAATACATACACTCATCATGTTCTATACACTATCAAATTTGGGCGTTATATTTCCAAAGTTTAACAATCAAGGTGGGCAAAACAAATGAAATATAAACACATAAATTGCTTAAAAAAGTAAAAGATGAAACAGCAGCCTCACTATACAAGTTAAGGGCATCATGTTAACTATAAAAACCCGTTATAGTAATATAGCAAAAGGTATCCAACATGTAAAACTTTTAAGAATACATGAACAAGGATGTGGTAATGGCTTTCTATTTACTAGACCGGATTGGAGTGCATCAGATTTAAGTTTATTAAGAGGCACATATAATTTAAATATAAAGGCAAAATATACATTTCCGTTCTGAATATCGACAAACAAAGAGCATAGCTATTAATTAAAGGCTCTCACTTCATGTCCACTTCAAATTCTGGATCAGATGAAACAAAAAAGTCCCAGCATTTTACCTGGGCCATGATCTCATCACCGGGGTCAATGAAAGAATCTGCAAATGAAACCTTAGCTGGTCTATCAATACCAAACGTAACGTCTCTCTTTTGCAAACGTTTAAAAGCATCCATAGCATCTGAACGGGAAGAGAACTCCAAAAATGCAAAGCCTCGGTTAGTTCCATCAGTCTTATTGTCTTCAACCAATGTCAAATCCTCCACAGTATCAATGCCATAGTTTTTCAGCTTTTCTTTTAGCTGGAAGCACAGTTAATATAAGTGAGACATCTATCAATCAACTTTAACTAAATTTACACAAAAGATGAGGCTTAAGCTTTAGGCAATCTCAAACTGCCTGAATCTAATTTACTTACAGCTTCCTTTGTCCATGTCTTGCATATATTACCCAAAAATAGTGTATCACTATCTTGACTTGGTGAAACACCACACTGTTTCCCATGAACCTGGAATTTGGTGGTAAAAAGACATGGTTTAACTTAACATGTTATCAAAATCAGCTTTTTCCTATAAATCTTTGACTAGGCAAGGAAAATACCACAGGGCTTTTTAGCTCTACACAAGCTCGTTTTGCCTGCTCTACGGTTGCAAATCGAAGAAATGCAAATCCTTTGTTCTTCTTTGTCTGAGCATTCATCATAAGCCTCACTTCAGAAACCTCCCCAACTGCACCAAATACTTTCCTAAGATCCTCTTCGGTAGCATCTTTGTCCAATCCACCAACAAAGATCTCAAACTCCTTCCGTTTGCGTCTCTCTTTGAAAACATCATGATGCTCCTGTTCTTCTGCATCCGCCATTTCAACATGATCATCAGCAGCATGCACATGTTCAAGTTCATGTTCCTCCTCCTCCTCCTCCTCCTCCTCAGGCTCTAACTCCTCAGTAGGATCTTCCATCTCCCCCTCGTGTATATCACCATCTTCTTCCTCAATAGCTTCCCCATCCTCAACTTCTTCCTCCACATCGAGAACCTCTTCTTGAACATCCTCTACATCTTCCTTCTCATCATAATCATCGCCAACATACTCCTCAGGTTCAGATTCTTCTGGATCATTGTCCTCCAAGTCCAACCGTTCTCCTTTTTCATATTCCTCAACGGAATCTTTCACATCACTATCTTCTCCTGTCAGGCATAAAGTGTAATGAGAATACTTACATACGGCTAAATGGATTCTTGGCTATCCACAAATTCCAACGTTATGGAACTAGATCATGAACAAGTAGATGCCTCGTTTAACCAACTTAAAGAAATATGACGTTAGCTGCAACAATGTAATATGCAATCAACGCCATCCGTATATATTACGTTAGCTGCAACTAGTACCGTAAAAAAGGATATACTACTTTAAAATTCTGTTCCGCTTGTATAATACTCCATGGCTTTCTTCTGATCAAGCTATGATTTTATTGTGCTTAATTGGGATATTAGAATATAGGGTTGATTCTTCTGATGTTATAGTACTATCAGCCTAAACAATGAAAAGGATACTATCAAAAACGACCCTAATATAAAGTGCACTCCTCAAAAAGGTACCTCCATGGAGATGGTGAATGTTTAACTAACTTAAATTCCTGTCAGCTTTCAAGTTTTAGAGCCTCACTAAAGAAGGGATACAATGTGAATAATTATGTATCATTGTACAATCCCAATGTTCTCTTGTATTTCCCATATGACCAATTTCAGCAATATTGAGTCACTAAATGACGATACCAGCAGAGGCATAGGATCACATTTCTTTATTCATATTTCATACCCAATGAAGTTATTTTATCTATACTGTCTTCTCGTCAAGAAGTTCCCCAAATTGCTGCAATTTCAAAGGTCTACCTTTTAAACAACCTGATCTTATTAAAAACTGCAGCTTGACAGCAACAGCATCCATGTTATTTAAAATGAAACTTCATGTCATGCAGTTAACGTACTATAAAAGCTAATTCTTTTAAAGCACATGATAGCAAAACCAAAACAATTTGTTATCTACATTGTCTTCTAGTCAGGAAGTTCTCAAAGTTCCTGCAATTTTCAATGCCGCCTTTCAAACAACCTAATCTCATTAAAAATCATATCTTGACAGCAACAACATACCGTATTCTTTTAAAGCACATAATTTTAAAACCAAAAACAACTTTTTTATGTACTTCTAAAAGCACTCCGTTTATGCATAAACGATTTGCAATTAGTTATCTCCCTACCATCTACTTCCATTCCATCAACAATAACAATAATCATGTCTGCACATCACGTTTTCATGTAAAGCTTTCTACTTTTTCATA
Organism: Asclepias incarnata; assembly: GCA_025447715.1. Classification (NCBI taxonomy): domain Eukaryota; kingdom Viridiplantae; phylum Streptophyta; class Magnoliopsida; order Gentianales; family Apocynaceae; genus Asclepias; species Asclepias incarnata. The sequence goes on from JAOEHQ010046052.1 coordinate 10,742, forward strand.
TAAAATATTCTATACCAATAATCTCAACAATTTACACTTGTTTCACAAATTAACCAATTTAATTTACAAATTTATTTAATTCACACTCAATATATCATCCATCAAATCAAATACTATGTAAAGTTTCAAACTTTACCGCATAACACCCATTAAAATTACAAATTTAATATAAATTTTATCTATTTCACAATCAATATAGCATCCATCAAATAAAATTTCATATAAAGTTTCAAACTTTATCTCATAACATATCTAAAACCATAAATCAAATCAATACAATTCATATTCATAATCATATATATATAAATATAAACATATACTCGTATATACATATATATATACAATGTAATATGAAAACTTACTCTTTAATTTATTATTAATTCCATTATCAGCCAGTAATTTCTCTTCAATTTTTTCAACAGTAACATCTTTAACCGGCGCCGGTTCTTCCACCGGCTTAACGGATTCTTCCGGCACCGGATCAGGCGGCGGCGGCGGCTTCGCCGCTCCTCTTGTTCTTCCGCCTCTTCTTCCCGGACCGACGGACTTTCTTGCGCTTTTAGGAGGCATCGGATATTTGTATAATTTGTTTAAAAAATTAAAAAAGTTTCGATCTTTATTTGTGAATATATATGAGAAAGCGTAAGTATTGGATGGATTATATGAAACCCTAGATGTATGTATATTATATCATCATCATCATATATATATGTATGTATGTATAACCCTAGTTTTGTATGAAATTTTGGGAAGACGGTTCGGGTCCGGTTTCGGGTTTGGGTTCGGGTTCGAGTTTGGGTTTGGGTTTAAGATAAGATGTTGACCCGGTTAGATAAAGAGATTCCAAAACAAACTACTTGGCACGCAATCTCATTACAAAGTACAGTATGCCCTTTTTTATATTCCATTAGACTAGTGGGTATAAGGCTCCTTGTGAGGGGGCTTCTTGCGCCATGTGGCGCCATGTCACATGGGAAAAAGCCCCTTTAAAAAGTGGGTATAAGGCCATCTCCAATGGCTTAAGCAAAATGCCCCAACATACCGGTCACCTCAGCAACACGTCAGCAAACTGTTTCAGCATACTGAACCAACAAACTGAACTTATTTTACCTCCAACCCAGCA
>JAOEHQ010046053.1:0-11864 GCA_025447715.1 Asclepias incarnata
AAGTGTAGCAGAGCTTGTATAGTTGGTTTTTGGGCTTAGAAGCTAAGAGTTTGTAGTCTTTGTATTTTACTAATACTGCAACTAAGTTAGCCATGTGTCGCAGGCTTGTATGTGCAATCACCCCTAGCTCGAATGCCTTAGTCTAGACTCTAGACTAAGTTCGCGGATTGTAAACCATCAAGGCAACCAAAAGAGGGACGAGGGATTACAAGTGAAAAACAAAAGGAATTTAAATTACTTAAAAGATGGGAATGCATATGATTTATGTAAAAAAAAAGGTAAATCCTATCTCGTAAGGGTTATGATGCCAGTAAAATACCTTCACCTAATAGTCATACGATTTGGTCATTCTTAAGAATCGAACCCGCGTCTTTCAACTTCACATTTGGCCCAAACTACATTGGTAACGGGTACCACTCCATCTATTGATGGATTTCTATTGCAAATGTTTTATCATATATATATATAGTGTAGATGGAATTACATATTTCTATTTGACAATACTGTAAAATTGAAATTCCACAACTAAAGTTCTGTACTGTTTTTTTTATATTCATGTATATTTACACTTTTGTCTCCAACTATACACATTACACATTCTAGTATTCTACTATAATAAGGATCATTTCGTGATTTCGGTGTTGAGAAGTCTTGCTTATGAGAAATTCTGTTGTCAATTAATCCTCATAGAGCACACAGAGCTACGAGCTTAGTTAATCTTAGAACAACTCGTTGATTCTGCTTGTTATTACCCTTACCATCGATTTGCAAACTAAGTAACTATTACCTATTTTAATTCTAATTTTAATCAAATATAAAACGATACACACAATAATAACTTCTTATCATCATTTAACAAATTAACTGAATATTATAAATTCACAAAAATAACAATTTAGCATTATGTTCAAGAGAAATGTATCATAGAGCTTGAAGTTTGAACCATTGAGGGGGATTTTGTGAGAGTTGAACCTTTGACATTAACGCCACATCATCAGCCAAGGACTAACCCCCGAAAACATACCCAATGCAAGGACTAGTCTAAGATCCACCTTTTATACCCTTAAAAATCCCACACACACCCGATAAATAGACTCGTCTTTGCAGGGACGGATGGCCAAGGGACGAGTTGGGGACGAGTCCCACCTAATGGTGCAGACTCGTCCATAGGCAAGGGAAGAGCGGCAGACGAGCAAGAGACGAGTACATAGTGTATGCTCTTATATACTTTGCTTCCATAACCTAATCATATATACTCATGTAAAAGTAGAAACTATTTTCATGAATGTTACAACATTTCATTTCTTAGAAAAGTTTATATATGTGTGTGTAGTGACCTCTTCTTGACCCAATATTTCATTCTATATCAAACCTAATATATATTAATAATAAAATTGTGTTTACTGAAATCATCATTAAGTTTAGTAGAGGTATTGAAGCATGAAGTAGTTTATTTCTGATGTATACTTTTTTTGTGGATCAAATTAGATCTTGCAATTTTAATCGGAGAATTTAATTAGGTATTTGGTTTTGAAATGTTACAATGTCTAATGAAGATGGGTTGGTTTCATTGAGGGATGTATTTCATATCTATGAGTGGAATTGAGGTTCGTAATTGGTAGATGTAAGGATAAGTGTAACATAGCTTCTATTTGGGCTTAAAAGCAACAAGTTGGCAGTCTTGATGTTTAAGTTTTTTAGCAATTAGGCAACCAAACCATCACCAGTCCTAGTGGTTTCCTAGTAGTTAGACGTCTGATGTCCTGTTCTAACCTCCCTAACACTAAGTGAACATCTTGGACTCACTCAGGTTTGAAAACAGTCACAAGGATACACATGTTAGGCCACGTACATATGAGTGAAAATACTCGTCTTCTTAAGTTAACCTGAATAGGGAAATCCCATCCATTAGTAATAATACTACATTAGACCATTTTTTTTTTTTGGTAAAGGGTTACCCCGGTGATTTACATTAGACCATTTTCAATACAAGAAGATTGGTGGCGTCCGGTTCCGCCAACTTCCGGTGACCATCCACTATCAAAAATATATATAGTGTATACATTTTTAATGTTGACATATTAATTAATATTGATATTGATTATATTGCATGATAATGACTTACCATATTTATTTAGTTCTTAAAATTTTCAAAAAGTAAGACAAATTTCATTTGCTTTATAAGATAAGAAAAATATAGATTTACAAAATAATTATAAACAAAACACTTAAGATCTCATGGTTTCAACCATACTACGATCCTAGGCAAATGGCACAACTCCATCTTCAATAATTATGATGCTAAAATAAAAATAAAAATTATAATAAGTTAATTAAATATTTATTGGAGATAGCTATTAACATAATTTAGTTACCCTTTCTTTAGAAAGATGGGGATGCAACCATCAAGTATTTTAACTTGCTGTTATTTAGGGTCTTCACTCTTCACTTTGTAAAACCTTGAATTTCATGGGTTTAAATAATCTTTTCGTAATGAACAACACGAAAGTTTATTTTCCACCGGGGTAAATACAATTGTTGTAACCTGAGAAAAACGACATAAACGAATTAGTAATGCGAGATAGAGATTACATACATAGATATCAGAATGTATCTATAGCAGTAACATTTTTAGTAGAAGGGAGTTTGAACACTACCCACAAAGATAACATAAGGTTATGAACATTGAATTAACTGTAAGTTTTAATGATAACTTGATATATTTTTCTTTGTTTCCTCTATAGTGTCAACCTAAAAAAGTTGCTAAAAGAGAAAAGAAACTTACTAGGATTGCTGGAAGTAAGTGTAGCCGTTTGAATGAAGTCACAGTTCCATGGGTTCCTGCCAGCAGTTTGATAAAGGAGGTTCATTGCATAAGCAGCATGGGCTGCTACTGTGTTAGGCTCAAAACAGGTACCACCAGGTTGAATTGGACCACAATCAAGACCTTGACTACACACGTAGTCTAGATTTGATTGCAGTTGTGCATCTGACACACCTGGTTTGGGCACACACCACCCTGTTGCTTGACCTGTTGATGGTGTTGACGGAGTTGTAGGTGTTGTTGGCGATGTCGGAGTCTATATACAACCAAAAGGAATACATTACTACTAGACGTGCTGAAATGGAAAGATTGGCTATTGGTATGAAACACTTCAAATACTTGCATGAACAAATCTATTTTATAACAGATGTGATATAGGAGATTATATACATTAAAAAGACACCTGGGACGTCTTTTGACCAGTATTCTATTAAAATAATTTATTTGATTGTGCCCATTTAACCCTATTAACAAGGGAGGTGATATACCGACTCTTTCAATACATTTACCACAACTATGTATTACTGGTTTGTACTGATGTATAAGTTATAATAATATGGTACATATATCAAAAAATGTGGTGGGTATATCACCCCCTATTAGCTGTTCAACAAAACAAAATAATAAAAATCACCCCCTATTAATAAATACAATCGACCCATTTATCTATAAATGGGCAAATAAGGCCACCTATACACGAAATTGTTATGGAAACCAAAAGAACTGCAATAGAATTAATATGATGAATATCTAACCTGACTATTCTTCGACAGACCCACGTCATAAGTCATGGAGAGGTCAGGCTTAAAAAGCCCGAATGATCTCTCAGAGCCTGGCCCAGGCTTCAAGTTTTCATCATAGAGTGCAAAGATGTAAGTATCAACAGACTTTCCAGGCATCAATGGTGTTCCAACTTTTGATCTTAGGTGATTGATCAGATTACCATTGTAAGCTTTAGCATTATCCACACTTGCTCCAGCCTCATTAGCGTCACCCTTGTAAGCCCATCCTGTTTCAGCAGCCACGATTTCAATGTCCTTGAACCCCATTGCATTTAGAGCAGACCTCACAGCATCCACCTATAATGTAAAGAGTAATCATGGTTATTCAATAATGCATTTAGAATCAGACTATTTATCAAATATTTTACTTATCAGAATACAGTAAAAATAAAAAAATAGTACAACAAAAACTATCAACAGAGTTTTACAGAAAACTTGTTACTGTACTTCATCGCGTGAATTGTTTCTTGATTTTTGGTATGTATTTCTACTAAAAAAAGGAAACTTGACATTAATTTAAAGGTACATGTGCAGCGTGTAGTAATCCATCCAATTTAAGATATGGGGATTTTTTGAAGGGCAATGAAGTGTACTAACCTGTGCATCAAACATGTTCATGTACTTGATACCGTTGCCTGAGTCAACTCGGCCTGCGTTGGGTTGGAAGAGACAAAATGCCAACGTTTCAGGTCGTGTATCACTTTGGTAAGCAAAGAATGGGTAAGGGTTGATCATGAAGGGCGACCCATTTTCACTGTGGAATTTCAAGAGTGATCTCATTGTATCACTGAACCCAGAATTGAACGTTGCCGAAGAAGGTGGATCCGAGGCTGCTAATACTGCCATCGAGTGGACCGTTGATACCTTAATCTTCCCACCCAATGATGCTGCATAATTCATACAATGATTTCAGACTTAGTAACGCTAAACGTTTCTATTTTAAGCAAACATTATGATTTAACTTGATATATTTTTTTGAGTAAAAGAAATAATATCTGTATAATTAATAGATACGGGCGTGTAGCCAGTAGCATCAAGGCAACCCAACAATCAAAAGGTTGCGGGCTCAAGTTCCATTGTATACAAATTAGTGAATATATATTGTGGTGTGTTGTTATTTGGCTAGCTAATAACAATCTTATAGTTCCTTTATTTAACTAACTTCAAATACTCTGTTTGTTTATTTGGCTAAGCTAGCTAAAACTTTAAACTTAAAGCTCAAACTATAACTACGAGCTAAAAGATCGATTAAAACTGTTAGATTAAAAAGCTAAAAATCTTGCTAAATGCATATAAAACATTCTAGTGGATGCGTTTCAAGCTTTCTTTTCTATTTTGTGCAAAATGTACTTGCAAAAAACTTATATACATGTCAATGTTTTATTTTGAAAGGCCGAGATTTCATTACTTCCAAAATAGGGATCAAATATGTAAGAAAATGGTATCAATAAATTCTTCGTTTAAAATGTTTTTTTTATATAAAAAAAAGATACATAATTTGAAAAGCAAAACAATAAGATTTGGGGACATTTTTTTTTTTATATATAAAAGTCTGTTATTACATACATATATAAAAAAAAAGGTACTTCCTATTTAAATTAGCAACACCCAAAATTTATAGCTATAACTAAATATATTTTTATGCATGTTATATCATACTATTGACTTTAACAAACTAAACCCAAACATGTCAATCTAAGAAAAATCTTAAGTACTATTACGTCCATTCTACTTTACACCTTGTAAAGTGGAGTATTTTCTCATGAAAACAATATTGTTATGGTGTATTTTCTTGGTAATTACAAGGAATGTCACTCTCTCCCACTCATCCATCCGTTTGCCTTTGCCAAAAAACTACCACTTGTCCACTTCCATTTGCTCTTTTTTTTTTTTTTTTTTTTTTGACAAGGTTTTTATTTTACTTTTCAAATTTCTGTAAAAACCAAACTAAGTATAACATAATGGATTTTGATAATGACAACATTTGAGACTGTCACTAACGATTTATTACATGAATAGATGGTGGTACTATCATATCAAATAACAACTTTCTAAAACCTATAACCACAAAGTATCACATTTTTATGCATTTAGTAAATAATAGTTATGTCAAAGAGAAAATACTAGAATAGAGCCATATACTAACCGGCATTAAGGGCATTTTGGACATTTTGCATGGCAGGAAGACAAAGAGACACAAGACTTTGGTCAACGGCAGTCATAACTTCATTACCAACTGTAATAACAATAATGTTACTATCTGGATAAGCCAACACGTTCGACTTAACCCACTGAGTTGCATAATTCGGATCCGAAGCCAATGCGGGTATATCCCCGTTTGCTGCCCCGATCACTATCCCGATACCCGTATTCGCTAACGCATGAATTATTGCTGGATCAGCTCCATACATCCTCACTTTACCTATCGATGTTGATTGCAGCAGTTTAGCCGTTGCCTCTGGTGCCGGCAAGTTGTCTGCCACTTGCCCGTAGTTCACGCCGATAAATGACTGCGAATCTTAAAAAACAATACATATTTTGTTAAAAGTGCGACCCCACAAGGCCTCAAAAAAATTTCATGCTGTCAAAATGTCTACAATAACATATAAAGTTGACGGTCGCAAGAGCTGTCACTAACAAAATCCTTATTATTATAGAATAACATATTTTCAAAATCCTTATTATTATCGAATAAGTATTTTCAAAATTATTAATTAACAAAAAATCTACAAGCAATATTTTACTTCTAAACTTTTGACGTTTTTGTATTACAAGTGCAACTGCACAAGGCCTTCAAATATTAGGAGATAGAAACAATTATGCAGAAAAAGTCATTGTTGCGGAATTGTTTATATATATATATATATATATATATGTAAAAAAATATAAAGATTCATAGAGTTTTTGTGAGTGTGAAAAACTTACTTGTGAAGATGGAAAAATGGAGAAAAAAAGTGAAAAGAATGAAGAGTTGTAAGGAATATTGTTGATGAGGTGCCATGGATTTGATATGTGTGTGTATGAGTGTGTGTGAGATAGAAAGTGATCGAATGAATTAATATTCTTTGGGTTCCTTTGGTATAAGAATAGATCCAAAAGTAAGGAAATTAGCTGGAAGGAATGGTATTATTTCAATTTTGTGTAAATTTCTGTAAATAATTGTTGTAATTGTCGCTTGCGATTTGCAAGGACTTTGTTGAATAAAATTGCAGTTTCAAAAAAAAAAATTAATATTCTTGATGATGATGAGGATATGAAATATGGAAAAAGGTAATTGAGTAGAAATTTGAAGGGGGTGGGGGTGGGGGTGGGGGGCCTAGAGTGGTTGTATGTTTGTCGGGTTTCATCGGTGGGGGCGGGGGCAAATGACTAACATCAAGGTGGTGGTAGGCCGGTGAAAAAGGATACATATATGTATACGTATGGTAATTAAGTAATTAAAAATGGTTAAGTTACTGGTTTTTGTGTTATTTTTGGTATAGTGTAAAACTGTAAATTAATTGTTTTTGAAAGAGACAGAGGAAAGATCATAAAAGTGTATTAAATGGGGATTTATTGCTTTGTACTATATTTGGTAAGGAATAGATTTAGAAAAAGAAAAATCTTTAATGAAAAAGATGATTTTTTTTTTGTAAAGGAATTTATCTTTTTATAAATCATCGACAAGATGCCACATTTTTATGATAAAGATATCAAATATAATACTTAATTAACAATTTGGATTATAAAATGATTTAAAAAATAATTATCATTTTTGCATTATCACTCAAAGAGTCAAAGATGCTGAGATGAATAGCCGAATTTCTTTGACCATACATTAATTGTGGTACTATATGTAGAGTATTAAATTAAATAAAATAAATGCTCATGCGGAGACCTCGATTCTCTTGAGTCTTGAGCTACATTTCAAAAGACCCTACAAACAAAATTAAAAATACTTTGAGAAGAAAAACTTATATTTTAGGGGAAAACTTAGATGCAGCAGGCTGTATCAATTTTTGGTGTAACATGATAAAATTCAGGGAGGGCTGGGTATTTATTTTATCAAGTGAAAAAATTGGTTTTGGGTATGTGAGAGCAGGCGAGCAGCTACAGGTGCTGCTGTTGTATATATGATTATCCCTATATTTTATTAGCATGTTAAAGACTTTTTTCTCATACATAAAGTCGAAATCTTAAGATAATTTGAAATTTTGTTGAAAGTTCGGAGTGCATTTCGTTGAAACTAATAATTCCAATTTTGGTTCATAATTTGTATTCCTATTTTGTCAATCATAATGATATTCTAGATATTTGATCAGCATTGATATTCTTAACTAAATAGTATTAAAGCTATGTCGTAGAAAAATTTGGAAAACAATACTTAAAGTAAATTTTTTCTAAGTGAACCTGAAATAGATCGAGATTGATGATTTTGACTAGATAGTCGTGTTTGATCAACAAGTCAGCAACAGTATTGACATTCTATAATCAGTGACTCGTTTTATCATTAAATCATATTTATTTTAGACCTGTAGAACTTATTTTAATGATTTGAAACTTTTAGAAATCGATTTTGAACAATTATAATTGTCATAAACTTCTAGATTTAGGTGTTCATATATAAATATTTAGATACTAATTAAACTTTCTTGCAGCCATGTTTTAAATTGTCAAGGTAAACCATGAACAAACTCTTTGTAGTATACACATGAAAATTCGTAGACAAGACATATATATAGTCATATTATTGGTTATTTTAGCAAAAGATTTAGATCGGCGGAGAAATCCTGATCCGAGGTTATTTCATCTTTGGACCCAAATGACCATTCCCTAAGGACCAACCGCAAGCAATAAACACATGTCTTTAGATACCACCATATAAAGTTGGGAACAAACTAAAGCTCTGACATATTTCTAGTGAAGTTTTCCATAGAAATCCCACAAATGACATAAATGATACCACTTGATTTTAATAAGTATCCAAACGTTGAGATCTTCAAGCTCTTCACCCCTACATTTTATGACAACTTTAAGTATGCAATAGTTTTCTAATTTAACAAGTATTTAAAATATGTTTTTAAGACGATGTAGGTAAAGTACATTGTAACTACCATATGTAGGAAATATTTTCCATCTTATTGTCATTTGGAACTTCAGTTGCATAATGCACGTTGGTTTGTGGCGTTTAATAAGTGTTAAGTTGGTAGGAAGTAGGAACAAAATACCAATTGTGAACCCTGCTAAAATGAGGAGCGGATCTAAATAGCCTTGGCATTTGTATGAACATTTTTTATGAAAGAAAATTTGTGATCTTTTATAGTATAAAATTGAAAAAACAAAAATATTTATATACTTCGTATTCATTATAAGTTGTGAAGCCTGACCATCACTAGTATGACCTAACAAGATCCGGATTTTGGTGGGTCAAAGGGGATCTGGATTTTGGTAGGTCAAAAAGGGTTCAAAATTTGGGTATATACAGCAGCAACCTTTGAGTTTTTACATAAGGAAAAAGCCGAGGGTTGAAAATAACGTTATAAAAAAGAATATTAAACGAGTTAGTGATTAAAATAACGTACTTATCTTTAATAAGAATAAAATTTATAACTTAATAAACACTGAGAAACTTAAATTGAAATTAAAAAAAAAAAGAAATGAAAGATTTAACAGTACATTAAGAGAAAAACACTATGATCTGTTTCACTATATGTATACACTCATTTGATCTCTTAAATTACATCTGAAATAATCCTTGTACTCGTAACTTAACTCGTAGGTAATACTTTTTTTTGTGTGGATAGTCTCCACTAATTTATTGCACGCAATAAACATTTTGGCATCCGCAACCACCCGTGACCATCCACGACACCCGCAACCCACCTACCACGTCCGCGGATAGGCTAGATGACTGACACGTGTCAAACCAACAACTCACTCGCGACCTACCAACCTACCCTACCAACAACACCCGTGACTCACCTACCACATTCGCGAATAGGCTAGATGATTGACACCGTGACACGTGTCAAACCAACTACCCACCCGTGACCATCCACGACCCACCCACCATACCCGTGACCATTCGCAAATATTAAAATTTTTCAAAGTTTTTATTTTTACACGCGCCAACATTTAAAGCTATACTTTATAAAAGATGGGGACCATCCAAGAAAAAAGTACGACCCATGAGTCGAAGTCGTGGGTCAAAAGATCATTTTGATACATTTGTGTTTGACTGGATTAAAATGATAAACTTATCGTTTAAAAAAAGAAGGTCTTGCTGATTTTCTCCGACGTTAAGACCACTTGTGATCGGTAACTATCATAACTTATAGTATGTGGAAAACCAAAAATGATGATGCAAAATTACATGAATATCCCTTTTGAATCGTAACTATCATAACGGATAGTATATGAAATAGAATGTGTTCTTATCTTTGGAGTTTGTTAAAATATAAGTTATGACCAGTAAAGTGTTGTAGATGATAGCTAGAAATTATTTTTATAAAGACAGTTATTTTTATACAATAGTTTACTACATGTTAACCATATTTTTTAATAACAATAAACTGAATTCAGTAAAGTTTGAGAAGAAGATTTGGGAGAATATTTGTGAATTCTCATTATCTTGAATTGAGAAATGAAATGTACAGCATATTCATACATATATACAAGTGACTAATCTAAACAGACTTAACCACCTTTTAACAATACTTAACAAACTAACTAACTCTACCATATTTACATCTTTGTACCCTGAACTTATACATTGAACATAAATAGCTCTAAGTTTATAGAAATCAGATTGAATTGCATTGTTTGAACCATCTCCTATGCCATCCATGTTGAGTAGTCACATTGTTGATTGCACCTTTACCTCCCCCGCAAATTGGCAGTGTGAAAGGATCACAAATGCCAAATTTGGTTATGCATTTATGATGGGGAGTCTTGCTTAAACCTTTGGTTAAAACATCAGCCGGTTGATCAGAAGTAACAATGAACTTTGGTAGTATTTGACCATCTTTGATCTTGTCTCTCACAAAGTGGCAATCGATTTCAATGTGTTTTGTCCGGGCATGCTGTACAGGATTGGATGCCAAGGCAATTGTTGAGGAATTATCACAGAAAAGAGGTGTAGGATCAAGAGCTTGAACATGTAGATCATTTAGAAGACTCTTTAGCCAAGTAATTTCACATGTACAATCTGCCAAGGCCCTGTATTCTGCCTCAGTTGAGGATCTAGATACAACATTCTGTTTCTTGGACTGCCAAGAAATAAGACAGGAACCTAGGAATATACAAAACCCTGTAATAGATCTTCTGGATATATTGCAAGAGGCCCAGTCACTATCACTATAGGCAGTAAGAGAAGCACTATCACAATAAGCAGAAAGTTTAGAGCTTGAGACCTTAGGAAAGTGCAGACCTTGACCAGGGGATAGGTTGACATATCTGAGAACTTTATAGAGAGCTTGCAGATGAGAAGTTATTGGGTTATGGGAAAATTGGCTCAGGGTTTGGGCTGCATAGGCTATGTCAGGCCTAGTAATTGTTAGATAAATGAGTTTGCCAACTAATGTTCTATAAAGAGATGGGTCTGAAAGTGGTTCTCCATCAGAATGAGATAGATTTGTGTTGAGATTAAGTGGTGTGTTAGATGGTTTGTCATCAAGGATTTTAGCAGTGGTGAGAAGATCAAGAGCATATTTTCTCTGAGACATATACAAGCCATCCTTGTTTCTTAAGAATTCAACTCCCAAGTAACAGTGTAGGGGACCCAAGTCTTTAATAATGAATGTCTTGTCCAGTTGATGCTTAGTCTGTGAAATAATAGTTTTGCTTGAACCAATAAGCAGAATATCATCAACATACACTACAAGTGCAGTAAAGTCTTTGCCAGAAACCATGGTAAAAAGTGAGGTGTCAGTGTAACTCTGCCTATATCCCAGTTGAATGAGAAAAGTTGTTAGCTTAGTGAACCATTGCCTGCTTGCTTGTTTTAGGCCATATAAGGACTTGTTGAGTTTACAGACAGAATTGGGAGGAACATTTTGAGTATAACCTTGTGGAATGGTCATGTAGACCTCCTCATGTAAGTCCCCATGCAAGAAGGCATTGTTGACATCAAGTTGTTCAATAAACCAATCTTGTTGAACTGCAATAGCCAAGATGGTTCTAACAGTGACCATCTTTGCTACAGGTGCAAAAGTCTCAGTATAATCAATGCCTTCTTGCATGGGGACTTACATGAGGAGGTCTACATGACCATTCCACAA
>JAOEHQ010046054.1:0-11863 GCA_025447715.1 Asclepias incarnata
TTTCATAAAAATTATAAATAACATACATCCGAAGGTTCTGTGACTAATTTGAATGTAGTACTGAATTTGACGAAGTCACAAATTTGACTAAGTCCTAAGTTTAAGTATTTAAAGCTAAATTGATTTTTGTGTAGTTGACTAGCTCATACATACTAAAACATATAATATAATATAGTATATATTGAACATTAGAAAACTTGATATATGTTTTCTAACAATTTATCTATTTTATTATTTAAGGAGTTAATCATAAAAATAGTCCAGGTGGTTAAATTACGGGTTTTATCCCTATTTCTTTCCTTTTTACTGCATAGTAAACTATTCAACACTTTGGTCACCAGAGTTGACCCAATTTTGACCCGATACGGCCGATTTTTGCTTGATACGTCGATTTTTACTCGATACGGCCGAGTTTTACCAATGTTGACCGGATTCTAAGCCATTGACCGATTTTAGTCCGATCCGGTCCGAATCATCTCTTGAGACTGCCGATCCCTGATCCGATCCCGATTTCTCAGTCGATACTTTACAACCCTGATTTTGACGAATGTTAATTTAGTCCGTTAAATAAGGTCATGTGCTTTTCACACATGGACAATTTGGTCTTTCCGTTACTAAACACAAAACACTGAAGAGAATTAATCATTTTCCTTTTCTTCCCCACCCATCTTCTCTCTCGCCATGATCTCCTAAAAATTTCGGCAACTATCCTCTATAAATTCCGCTAAAGATAGTGGTGATGGCGCCGGTTTTGGAGATAGTGGCTATGGAGGATGTCATGATTTCTTAAAGAGATGGAGTATGCCTGTGTAATTGTTTCGTTTGGGAAGAAAGAAGGTGTTTGTTGTGTTTTGTGATGAAGAAGTCTCTATGCATAAAAAGACCAAAATGTCCATGTGAAAAGACCACTTTGCCCTCATATGCCTTGTACATGCGACCACTTAACCGACAAAATTAACGTCCGTCAAAGGGAGGGAACAAAGTGTTGAATAGTATATTTGCAGGGACGCTTCATGTAAAAAAGATAGGGACAAAATCTATAATTTCCACCAAACCATATGGACGAGTTTGTAATTTACACTTACTAAAATAAAAGCATGGGGGAGGCTCAACATGCCAAAACTGTACCACAACATCAGTGGCCGTCCCTCCGCCTTAAATTGCGTGTGATTTTATAGATTTTGTTTATCAAATAAAAAGGTTAATTTGTCAGGTAATCAGGGTTGTAAAAATGATTTTGACGGATTTTATATATTGAAATATGTTTTTTATGTAACTTTTATAGTTAAAATTTAATACATGTTTTTTATCAAGATATTAATTTATTATAAATAAATCATTGACTTATAACAATGCTAATAAATGTTTTTTAAATATTTCTTTATTGTCTGTTGTAATGTAATAAACCACCTGTTTTGGATTGTCATTTCACGACCACTCTATGGCTATTCATTATATCATGGTGCAAACTATCACTGACGAAACCATCTCACACTAGAGAGCTATTCGAAGTACATTAGAACCTCACAAAAGACCCTCGCAAAAGCAACCTCATTAGTTTAATTATCTTAGCATATTGTTGGGTTTTGGAAAAACCGAAATGACTACATCTTCTCCAACAAAGTTCCGTCAATCGGTTTGCCACAAAAAGAGATCAAAGCTATCAGTTTCTAGTAAATAGATCATCATCCCTCTCTATTGAATGGTCAAAATGGTGTAATTTCAGTTTCTAGTATCTAATCTCTTATACTTTCTAGCTCCTTGCTAGGTTTTCTTCTTAATAATATTATCAAAAATGTAAATTAGACATTATCAATATCTAAAAAGTAAGAGATTTAATAAATGACTAAAATCTTTATAAGGAATTATAGATTGAGCAATGCTAGAGTTACAAACAAATCTTTACTAACAAGGTTTACAAACACGTGTGGCATCAATAAATACCAATAAAATTATTTGTCTTTTCTCTTTCTTCACTCACCCCCCTTGTTTTATTGGTCCACATGGGTTTGTAAACCTTGTTAGTAAAAATTTGTTTGTAAATCTAGCATTTTTCTTATAGATTACAATTAGTTAATTTGTAATATTTTTATATTTATTATATACTTTAAATATACATATCATTATTTTTGTATAAAAATTAAAAGTGTACTCGGGCAATGTGCAGTGATAGATATTATCAAAAAATTAAATTGTAATGTACATAAAATTTATAAACTTCATTTAGTACATTCGTCAAAAAATGATAGTGACCGGTAGCCGGCTTCACCGACCGCCAGTTCTGGATTGTCTGATATATAAAAAAAATGTGTTTATAATTATTGCTTTGCTAGAATATTTAAAAATGGAAATAATTATGTACATTAATATATAAATAATATAAATATTAAATGATAAGGTAAAAATGTAATGCTAATTATAGTAATAGTGTAATACTTAAAATTTTAAAATTCCGTGCTTTATAATAGTATAGATATAAATGATATTATAAATAATATGAGTATTTCCCATATTCAAATTATCTTAACTTTCAACGTGGGCTTACAATTATTATTAAGTAGTATAGATAAGTGATATTAAATTTCTATCGGTTTAATGGTATATATGAATCCAAACATAACCAGATTGATCAATGATCACCCATGAATTCATATAACTCAATTTGAACCAGATTGATCAATGATCACCATTGAATTCATATAACTCAACTTGCATATTACTTATTGGTATCGCTTAGAAATAACACAGTTTGTTGGGTGCGATAGTAAGATATGTTTCCGTGATTATCTAACTTTCACTTAGAGCCTCTAATCACGTACGTAATCACGGAAACATATCTTACTATTGTACCCAACAAGCTGTGTTATTTCTAATTTAGAGGCCATATAATATGCTTATGTTGGGTAGGAAATAACATGGTTTGTTGGGTAATAGAAAAAAGAAAAGTTTCAACTATTGGGATGGGAAAGTTCAAATAAAAATGGTGAATTATGTAAAAATAAAATGTAAGAATTTTGTATCATTGAATGTAGATCAATGGTTCAGAAAATATGAATGAAATGAATTTACATCATAATCTTTAACTTAATATAACTTCTAAATCACTAAGGCGTCGTTCATTTTTGACGTAATGGGAAAATATCTTAATACTAGTAAAGTCAAAAAGTTTGTTTGTTTTATACTTATCTAAAAAAGTTAGAGCTTTATCCATTAGACTAAGGGGAATGAGGCATCTTGGGAGAGGGGCGTCTTGCGTCATGTGACACCCCAAGATACCATCCAAAAGTGGGGGAGTGGGGCAACTTAGATGGGTGCGGAGACTTGTGACATTTGGCAATGTATAATTGATTGAGTGTATTAAAAGTGAATGGGTATGTGTATGGTGGAGTGTATTACTGACGTCCTCTACAAGTCGTCCAGCCTTCTTAAAAGTGCAAGCCGCCTAGCAGGGGTGGTGTTGTCGGCGGTATGGGCCAAAGTCGCCCCCCAACCCGCCCCATTCCCTCCAGCCTTAAGTCATTGATTTCCACTAAGTAGGTACGGGGCGGGAAGAACGTACTAAGTAGGTACATGGCGGGAAGAACGTACAGATGTGGAGAAACTTTCAAAAGATGGACGGAGACCACACAAAAACCAATGTAATTGACTTGCAGCATCAATGGGATGTCCAATAGCACAGGATTGATCACAAAGAAACTTGAAGGAGTGGCCAAATTCCGCCATGGTTTTGCCTTTTTGGGTGAAGCGAAGTTGGTCATTTGAATTCTGGATCCGCTCCACTAATGAATTGCTATAGGCAGCTTCTAATGCACTCCATATTTCACGGGCTGTCGAGAGACCAACAATCACGGAAATGGATTCTGCCGTCAGTGAGGCATTGAGAATAATAATTGTTCTTTGATCGGCCGCAAGCCAAGCCAAAAACTCCGGATTGGAGACCTGCTTATCGCCTTGATTGATGAGATTAGGGGGCGTTGTTTCGGTTCCATCAACATGATGAAATAGGTTCTGATATGTTAATACGGGTGTCATTTGATTTTTCCAATATAGGTAATTGGTAGATGATAGTTTGATTGGTAGCATATGTGTTAGGGGAAGAGGATCGGTTGATGAGGAGGCCATGGTATATAGGCAGAAACGGGTAGAACATAAAAGGAAGAAGAAAAGAATTCCGATGAGGGAATAAGAGAAATCGGACGAGAAGAAGAGGAGAGGATTGAGAGGGTGGCCAACCAATTTTTTAGGCTGATATCATATTAGAAATGATCTTAAATACTCCTCATAATGTGGATAATACTATATATAAACATACAATATGCACAAAGAGAATAAAAAAATTAAAAAGTTACAACTATGCACATAAATAAATAATAATAATAAATGGTAATATAACACTAATATCAAATATCCACTATATGTTTTTTATAAGTATATTGTTCATTCAACCCATAAAGCGAGTAATAATCATGCTTAATCTATACGGACTGTATTATTTAACCAGACAACTTATCCTGACAATACTTTTTTTTTTTTTTTTGATAACCGACATGTATCTT
Source organism: Asclepias incarnata (assembly GCA_025447715.1). Lineage (NCBI taxonomy): Eukaryota > Viridiplantae > Streptophyta > Magnoliopsida > Gentianales > Apocynaceae > Asclepias > Asclepias incarnata. The sequence continues at coordinate 4,557 of JAOEHQ010046054.1, forward strand.
TTTCCAACGAGTTTGTAGAGCACATAAGTCTAACAAACTTAATTGTAAAACCGTTATACCCTGGTTTGGGAAACCCGGTTTTTCAAATCAAGTTTATATATTGCAAAAGTGTTTTGCATGTGCAAAGTGAAGGCTTGAAGGCCCAGACATCCCAAACCCCAGGTTTAACTTAATTTGTTTATTTTAGTGAGAGGGATGGTGTCATGGTGACACCATCATGGTGTGGAAAGTGGTGGTTTGAGATGTGTAAATGTCAAGACTGGTCAACGTGCTAGCCTTCCATGCATAGTAAATGTTAAGCTACACCATAAACAAAGAATCCAAGTTTCAAGAAAAAAATCCGGGTATAATTCACATATACTTACGAGTTCTGCAAACTCTTTCGAAAAAGATATGGGTTCTCCAAGAAAAAAATCACAACACTTATTGGACAAAAAGACCCAGGAACCTTTTAAAAAATTGTGCCATAATATCAAGAATTTTATGTTTTTAATTTTATTACTTTTCATGTAATATCTTTTTTTTGTCATTCCAAAAAAAAGTGAATGCTATCAGTCAAAATGATTCGAAGCCACGCCATATTCGGTAATTTCAACTTTTTTTTTTAACATTAAAATTATAAATAAATCATTGACTTATAACAATGCTAATAAATGCTTTTTAAATATTTCTTTATTGTCCGTTGTAATATAATAAAGCACCTGTTTTTGGATTGCCATTTCACGACCACTCTATGCCTATTCATTATATCATGGTGCAAATTACCACTGACGAAGCCACTCACACTAGAGAGCTATTTGAAGTACATTAGAACCTCGCAAAGAAAAATGCTGATAAACCATTTTCACTATTCAACTATTTTCATCTAGATTACCTTAAATGCATCATAAAAAGACGTAATTCAAGATTCTATTTTTATAGGATTCTTGAGGACAAGAATCTTTCTAAGGAGGATGGATTGTTATGATCTTTTTTACTATAAGTCACCTGATGTGCACGTCATTAGAGTATAACAGAACTTTAGTGCATTTAGGACTATAAACAGAAGGTGGTTCATGGTTGTAACAGAAAGTTGGCTATTGAGATTGTATAAAATCATTTCCTCATTCATTGAGGATCCTTCAACTTGACTAGTCAAGTCAAGTTGGGGGAACTTAAGAGGATCTCTATCCATGTAATTGATATGAATATTTACTAATATCATATGAACCCCCGGTTCAATTCCTGTTCTAAACCCTAGGACTTTTGGTCTTTGATCTCATTTCTTCAAATCCATTAGTGATTTCTATAAAAAACCTTATCACACTTTAATGCACTAATCTCTATATTTTTTGGTTGCACTGGTTTTTACCGATCCCAAAACTTGATGAATAACCAAACCGATAACGGTACTGATTCTACTCGGTCGGGACACTTTGATGCCAGGCAAAAAAACAAAAAAAAAAAACTCAACTATAATGAAATTGCTGGACGCACAGTAGAAGGCTGGTTGAAAAAACAATCAAATCACTTTGAGCTGGGCACATACGAGGTGTATTAGAGGCCCATAAAAAATTACGCCCTTCGCACCTACATAAAGCAGATCCACTCTAGAGTCCAGGCCCATGCAAGTAATTTCATTACCCATAAAAGAGAGAAGAAAAACATTCAGAGCTTAAAGTTCACCCTTCTTACAAAACGCAGTTAACACTTCTCACACCATAATAAAGGACTAATTGAATTTCCTGGTAAAAACGATAGTGTTTTGTGACATTAACCCCTCATTCCTACAATTTGAACACCCATTTCTATTATATATAAAACCCAGAGGCAAGAAAACTCGGTTCATACACAATACTTTGACTCGTACCGAGCCTATCATCTACACATATACACGTTATCACTATGGACTTGTTATCTTCCAAAGTTTCTTGTATACACATTCATCAACATGGCATTCAGCTTAAGTTTTGAAGCATGGTATACTTCTGCTAATCAAAGCTACATTAACACGTCTATATTTAATGCAATCAGCATCCATCTTGCACACCCTAAGTGTTCTTGTTACTGGGGAATGAATGGAATGCTTCTAATCACCCTGGCAAATTATAGAATTTTTTGAAACCTGGGCACAAGGATTTACCTAACAAACTACGCCGAGTCCCTATTCTAGCCACTAATGGCCACACCAACAACACAAGCATTGTGGCCAATCCAAACAATAGGTGACCATTAAACATTAAGGCATAAGGTCTTCAAAGTTCAAACACCCGCTCAACAGGTGAACATTAAACATTAAGCCACAAATATCCAACAGCCAACAAAAACAATCATACTCAGCGAGGCAATCTATAGGAAATCAATAATGATAAAATATGCATCATATTTGAATTACTTCCATCAAAATACATGGTTTTTTTTGTTAATCAAAACCATGACATGGCTAATCTTTTTTAGACCATCCCTTTATGCTTTTTGCCAATTACGGTTTGGCATTTCCATTACAATCAGTAGAATCTATTAAAGAACAGTATTTTTGACAACTTCTCTGCTCAAAAGAGTTCAACTATTTAACCAATGTAATGAAAATTTTACACAGAAAAATAGGACTCACAGAAGAGCTGGCATGAGCTTTTCTTTTACCACAAACCTGTAGCATTAACAAAATTGGCATTAGGAAAAAGTCTAGAATTAGGGGGAGAATACATACTTACAAATGCATCTTTTGTTTTTACAAAACTGGATTTTCTTTGGCATAGTGCAAGTCATTTCAGATATCAATCGTAATGCTGAGATAAATATTATGCTAATCCATTTGGATCATGAAACAGTTCTGATATCAATTTATAAGCTCGAAAACTAAGTTTAGCTCTATGCACCAACCTTCAATATGAGGCTAATTACACGTGTAGCATGCATGTGTGGTTTTTCTTAGAAAAATAAATGTTAACTACGAAGCCCCATTAATAAAAGTGGCAACATGAATCATGGGTTAGGGTGAAATGCTTTGCACAGTTGGCTAACACAACAATATTATTTCTTACTTTCTTAGTTACAAATAAAGAAATTGTGATGACAAGAAAAGAAATTAGAATAATGATTTAAATTATCTTAATAAAGAGATTTAAAAAGTTGCAAGCAATTTATATACACTTTAGGCGATTCTAGGCTCCTACGGAACAGTTTGACCTGTTATCAAGAAAACACCACCTCTACCGATAACCAAACTTTTAATATTATCACCAGTATATAAGCAGGTATAGTTCTTGAGGATATCACCAGTTATCAAGCATACCTGTACATGACATTTGATCAGCATATGTTTCTCAACTACCCTTGAGAACTTTATTAGGGTCGAGCTGCCCACTGCAATAGCTTGAAGGAACAGCCGAAAGTTCTTGTCTTACTTTCCACTCTTCACTAGGCTTCAATGTAATGGGTTTCTCAATTGCTGCTGCCTCCACACAAAGCATGTACTTGTACTCCTCATCTCCAAAATCAACCATAGCCTTGGCCTTCTTATCCCATGGATTCCACACCACTAGTAGGCAAAAAAAAAGGCATAACTAAGTTAATCATGCAGTACTTGGAACATAAATTCACCAAGAAAATCTGAACACAATATCACCGTAAGCTATGAAATTTCTGGATTATATGTTTTACAGAGGTCTGATACCTAAAAAGAAGGCGTTTGTAGAAAAGGTTCAATAAAGTAACTGATTGGTTTTTTTCAGATTTGATGTGATGGTGGATGGAAATAGCAGAAAGAATATAAACACTCCTCTAATGCAAATGCTTCCAAGAACGAATAGAAATAAATATAAAAAAAAGGAAGTTGAAATGAAAGAACAAACTGGAATGAATAAAAAAACTTAGAAAAAAGGGGTGAAAATAGCTATGATGCTTATGAATTAAAGGTCATATCCAGGCATATACCCTTGCTCAGTGGGGAAACTTTGTTCATGGTTCAGATTAAAATGTAGCTACTACCACCAAAGCCCTTTTCTGTATAATCAAAATTGCCAAAAAGATCACTGATCCAACCATATTTAACCCCTAATGTAGAACCAATGTCAGGATTTTAATAGACTATTGATTCTGTTACAGTTTGAACTTTGAACAATCAATTCGTGAAGGAAAAAAGAAACTTAAGCGGAAATACATAATCTCACCGGCATCAGGAAGTCCGTCTTTGCGGATAACAAAAGTTCGTTTCTTTTCATGATCCAGAATTGCAATCTTTGTTGGTGTACTGAGATAGATCTTGTCAATCTGGGTAAAGAGTTAAGCTTACATAAGCCGAACAATGGAAAAGTAATTAAACTGAAAGACAAAATAACCAAATTACCTCTGATTCAAAGGTTATTGCATCCCCTTGTTCTGTATTTCTCTCCCTGTTCTTCAAGTTGTCAAGGTAATCAAGTGTCTCCAATCCTTCCACTCGAACTTCACTGGAGGAGAAATATTAAGATGTATGTTTTATTAACAAATGATTATTTATCCAACCAGGGAGTTAACAAACAATACTCCAAAATGAACAATAATGCAAGCGGACGATTATAACAATCAACAAAGTAGGACCATCTTAACTATTTCATATTGTTGCACATAAGAAGCAGTACCATATTACCGTCTTTAATCAGCATAACATGATTAACCCGGACAAAGGCATTTTATATTCCATAAAAAAGATTGACTGATTAAATAATACGATCAACGAAAAGTTCACCAGATTCTATTATTCTAGACATTTCACTCATTAGTCGCTGCTATCTTGCAAGAAAAACAAGAACTATTTAATGAAATTTAAAAACCCACATATCCCAAGTGAGCATATTTATAATATGAAGACATATCTTTAATATTAAGCTAAAATATTTAAATGAAATGTCAGTATTAAAGGTAAATTATTTTAGTATTAGGCAAAGTATTTTTGGGCCCTAAACTCAAAGAGGAGACACACGAGGCATTCGACTTTGGATCAAGCTTAAAACGGAATCAAACTTTAGAAGACAATGAAAGTTGACTTAGATATTTGATATGTTTATATAACCGAAATGAAAAGTATACTTTCAACTGACCAAAAACAGAAGACATCCAGAACTTTACAAACCATCAAACACATCTAGCCGGATAGCAAATTCTCATCAATAAAACTAGCCATGAAACCATATAAGATAAATCTTGACAAATATGATGGGATACAATTGTGCTTACAGAAATAAGCTAGAATTAACAGTTCATCAGAAAAATCATGTATCAAGAACACCATTTCACTACAATAATAGAATGAGCTTCTACCTATTGTTTACAAGATGACGTCAATTTGTATCTATGTGCCAAACATCATTTTAGCACAAGAATTAAGATAAGAATACACAGATTCAATTCTGGCTGGTGGATATAAAATGCAACACCAAATGAAATACAACATAGCCCTATATACACAGACTGTATCATGGAATATCAACTGCAAGATGTGAAACCAATTTACCTGATATCTGAAACAGAAAAATAGGTGTGGTATGCGAACGTGAATGTAAATGGCTTTCCATCAGTGTTGGTATTTCTGATCCGAGATGTCAGCATTAAGTCTCCTCCAGGTCCCAGAGTAACCCGCAGCCGATACTCAAAGCTACAAATGAGAACAGGAGTTAGAACTGAAGCAGCAATAAGATACTCGTATACAAATAGAATAAATCATCTACAGAAGCAGAAATAAGATACTCGAATACAAATAGAATAAATCATCTATGATAAAGTAATATACAGCTTCACAATCACCTATTTACCAAAAACTGATGAACATTATAGTTAGATTGATTGGCTAGTAGACACAATAGCTTGAAACTTCTATCAGATATACCTGTGAGGCCATATCTTCAAATCATCTTCAGTCGGTTTAAGTAAGAGATCAACATAAACTCTGTTTGTGACATTGGGTGGAAAAGCAGGCGGATCAGGGTCTATGGTCCAGAATCTGCTTCTAGCAAATCCATGTCCTTCAAGGGGGCCTAAATTTGAGAACTACATCGAGAAACAGGTGTCCATGACTAGAACAAATCCAAAAACAGTGAAGTAGAAAAGAAAAAAAAAAGAGAGAGATAGAGATGCGTACTTGAGGAAAGCATATAGGGATACCGCCACGTATTGCCTTTGGAGGCTTAAAAACTGCCTGCAAAACAAATACATTTCAGGATTACTAGGGAAGATGGCAAGGTACAAAGAAAATTTAGGCTTGTACAGTTGTACTACAAAAGTTCACACTACAAATAGTATAGATACAAGTATAAAAGCATTAATCAAAATGGAATTGATGGATAGGTGGTACCTTACTACTGAGAAAAAGCAACTCTTCTCCTTGGTCGTTTTTCCAAGATGTCACGTGAGCTCCATACAAATATACCTACACGAATAGTTAGGTTAGAGCCCATTAAGAATGCAAAATCTTCATATATGATTAGAGTTAAACCACACTAATTGAAGGCATTAACCGATATAAATTACAAATGAGCCCAACATGCATGATTACACATTCTACATATTCATCTCCAACTTCCAAGGGGTCTTAACATAGAAACCATAGGAAGCATTTTGGTGCTTCCACCTGTCCCCGACCATTCCCATCTGAAAAGGGGATCTTAACATTGATTCACCTGGCCTTGATGCACCTACTTTTTATGCTTTAATGCAACAAAAAGTGCTTACTTCAATTCAAATGCATCAAAGAGTAAAGCTGCCTCAAAGTGTGTATCAAGGTACCATTTCGTGCAGGTTCAAACAGGGAGGTGCATGTACCAAAATGCTTCCTAAACTTTCTAGGTTAAAATCCCTTCGCACCAGAGCTCAAACTTTTAAAAATAATCTACTAAAAACGATATAACCTCTGATTCCTCATTGTGAAAACACCAGTTTATGGTTGAAATGCTAAAAGGTCACTCGACCGCCTAACTCTTCATTCAATCACTGACTTTTCATATAATCCTAGTTAACGATCGATTACTAAATTATTTTAAAACAAACGAAAGTCCTCGATCCAGACATACCAACAAAAATCGATGCTAAGTTAAAATAAAGTGTAGTTATATAATCTATATAAGCAAGAGATCTAGTGTGATCTATGTTTATTTACACCAATACAAAAGTGTTATGGTAGATTCCAAAGGAGATCAAACTTAGTATATTTCTATCATCATCATCACCTTACACACATTCATAAGTATAATAATCATAAATATAGATATAGATTACAATCTAACCTAAAAATATAATTTTTTTATTATTAAAAAAAAAAGGGGGGGGGGGGGGGGGGGGGGGACCAAAAAAAA
>JAOEHQ010046055.1:0-11861 GCA_025447715.1 Asclepias incarnata
CTCATAGACTAGACACATTGAATTAAATTATATAAACTATTTTTAAAAACGATGATAAGTATTATATCAATAAGCATATTAAAGATTATTTAGAAATATAAAGTTTAACAAAAACAAGGAGTTTTCCGATATAAACATAAATAATAATTAATATACCATACTAATAATAAATTTCCGATCCTATCGAACTTGTAATTAATTGGTTAGGATTCGACTTTTCTTATATTGTTGGTTGCTCTCAATAAAAAAATAGTGTGGAAATAATATTTTTCAGATGACAAGAAACAACGAATTTTTTTAATTTTTTTTATTGACAAAAGATGTGTAGGTGGGTATTTTCTATGGGCTAAGGTATATGATTTAATATTTGAATGATTGATGGGTTTTCGCATGTTTAATGAGCTTGCTTTATCATATATCTATATATAAAAGTTTAAAAATTCGGGCCCTTAAAAACATCGGATCTCGGACGGTCGTCCGCTTTGGCCTATGCCAAAGCCGGCCATGAGTGGTTGTGTAATGATTAGCAGTCACGCCGTAGACCAGTGATGGTTTTAGATTTTGAATCTATTTTCGTGTATAGATTTATGGTATATTTTTTTTGTTAAAAAGGTTCATCCTAGTTAGATTAATTTACAACCATGTTTATATGTTTTTGTATATACGGTGTTTGGGTGGTCGAAATATTTGATGATGGTAGAAAAAGTTCTCCTTGGAGATGACAAAGATTACGTGGAACTATTGTGGCAGCCTATATGGCCGTCCGCATAAGCAAAAAATTGATGATTCATCAGGAAAATATTTTTAACCTTTTATCGACTTTAATTGATTAATAACTTCAATGCGAGGCTTAACTTTTTAGTGTGAAAAATGAAATTAATTGCTTCTTTTTTTTTTTACAATTTGCCTATATATATAATACATTTCGTCACATCCTGCAGGCACCTAGTATATATTACAAGTTGCGCAATAAAAAACCCAAATTACATTTAACTATATTTATTTTATCCAAACTTTAGATTTTATGCATGATACGTGGATTTAATAGTATTTTTGATATGTGGATTTACTAGTATTTTTGGAACTATACTAGTATTTTGATGCTGAAATTTATTTATGAATAGTTGGATGACATATATTTATTAAATCTTAGTTACCTCAGGTCACGGGTTCGACTCTCCAGAGTGACGTGTTTTGGGTGTTTTTCCTTTGAATCACCTGTAACATCTCATGTTTACATCTGGTAGTCTAGAGTATGTGCAAGGCTTCACCATTGTATGGTGAGGTGTCCCCTGATGTCGAATGTCAACTGACTGTTCAAAAAAAAAATCTTAGTTTATGTTCTTGTCTATTTTATTTGAAGTTGTATGTTGGTCTAAATAATACTTGAGTTTTTTCGTTTGAACCAAAACTGAACCAAATCCAGCTCAGATCTTGGTTTGGTTTGGTTTGGTTTGCACCTTATATAAATGGTTTGGTTTTTGATTTAGTTCATACAAATTTTGAACCCGAGAAACCCGAACAAAGTAATCTATAGAACCTGAACACGAGCCCATCAACATATGGTTGTTAGCCATAACTTCCAACCCATATCAAGTATGGGGATACTCGCAGACGGTTTAACTCCACCTGATCCATATAATCCATGTACTCTGTCACACTTGAACCACCTTGTATTCATTGAGTTATCACAGATGTACTCTGTCACACTTGCTCCTTAATCATCTTCATACTTACCACATTTTAAGCAAAAAAATAAAAAATAAAAAGAAGCAGATGAGTGGAAATAGAGTTATTTTATTAACTTAACATAATGAATTACATGAACTTGATTACAAACTAAAGATATAAATATATAAAAATCTTCATCAGAACACATTAAAACACCCTGCACAAGTTTAGACCTCCATCATTATCGACACTCTGCTGGTATGCCTTGTGGAAATCGCTTTGCATCGGTACAATAGTTATAAATCATGAAATTCTTCTGAACCCATCTCAATCTTCTTCTACTATATGCATCAAGTTGCTGGCTTTGCCACGCCCCATTTGAGTACTTTGATGTGGTCGAACCTTGGACGTTGAAATTGCGATAGTAAGCCGTAAATGGTGCCTTTGCCCAGTCGGTTTTAACCAAACCACCTCTTGTGGCCCAATCGTCGGCATTCCATAAACTAGAGTGAATCCTCATAGGTTGGTTTTTGGGAAAAGGAACTCCTTTCCTCTCTGCATTTGCGAATACTCTTATGGGAGTACTATCCACCATGAAACTGAATAAAAAAAGGACGTACATGTTAGCAAATGGTTACACAAAGAATATCATCGGCCCATCAGCTAAAGGAAAGTGATATTCGTACCACAAATCTTGATTTATTTACTACAAACATGCTTTACTGGTTCAGTGTGTTTTAAAAGTTATAAATATATCAATATTTGTGATACGAATATCACTTCCCCATCTAAAAGGTTGCGGGTTCAAATTTAAAATATTTGTTGCTATTGAATGTTATTTTGGTCTATACATATAATATATACTTACACTATTTGTCTTGAATCCCAAATGACGGAGTAGGTATGAAAATTCTTGGTTGGGTCAAACCAGAGATAGAATTGTTGTTCCCTGTTTCCTTTCCCCTGAGTAAACACATTGGTGTGCAGGATGTAGGGGTCACCAGTGGTGTTCCCCAAGAACTCGAAATCGATTTCATCGTGTGTTGGTCCTTCGGACGATAACTGCATTAGAGAAACATCAAGATCAGATATGAATCTTAGTTGGGTGTTTCGGATTTCTTAGTTTAGAGTACTTATATTCGTTTAAAATAAGATATTAACTAATTTTTGAGAGTGTGTTGGTTACTTTTATTCGCACGTACGTCAAAATAAGTAATAAGCAGATAATTAAGCACTTAACCAATTGCAACCAATTCATCATTAGGTGAAATGGTACCGTCACCATGTGACCACATGAGCCCACATGAGCCCACACAGATGAAGGCTGCTTGTCACAAGTTCAAACCTTGTCAAAGACAAGTGGAGAAACTATATTTTGTGATCCATGTGTGAGAATAGTGAGTCACCGGACATGAGTTCTATGCAGTGTGCGCTCTGGGTATCAAAAACGGTACATGGGACCAGAGGGTTCCATCTATTTACCCTTTTTAAAACTTCGGTTAACTATATATTGTAAAGAGTTTCGAGTTCATATGTTCGGCGAGAAACATGTGTTTGTTTGAGTATTTTTGCTATTGGAAAACAAAGAATATCTTTACTAGTTTCAGCATTCAAGTAGTTCTTGGGAAACTTGTGATCATGTCATTTTCTAACCATCAAGTTGCTATCATAAATATTCCCTAAAGTTAAAATATAGAATTTAGTTTTATGCATGAAAACCATAATAGCATAAGGCACAACCCTTTTCATAGGGGAGGCGTGATCCATACACCATCTTTTTTTAGCCGTAATTGTTTTGAATAATAAATGTATGTAACTACTTACATAATAAGCAGTAACAGTTCCAGCAGAATTGCCAGCAACAAGCTTAAGTTGCATATCAATCCTTCCAAACAAATACTCTCTTTTGGACTTAAAACCCGACCCGGAAACTTTATCCAAAGAGAGTGATAAAAGCTGACCACCATTGAAAATCTTGGCCCTATGATCACCCCAAGTGAGATCAAAATCTTGAAAAAAGTTGCCAGCTGAAGCAACCATGAGAAAAGAGCTTAGTATAACCAAATGAACAGGAAAAGATAGACTTTTTGAAAACCCATTATAGAAAGACTTCATTTTGTTAAGAGTATAGAGTGTTTGTATTAGAAAGAAGATGTTTGAAGTTATGGGTTTTTGGTTTTAGAAACATGCATATTTATAGTACTAAATGAATAAATAGTACTAAGAGTGTATGTAGTTTTAAAGAAAGGTGATGAAGCTTGTGACCAGATGCCAACTGGAGTGGGGAAGCTGGTGCCAGCTGAGCAATAATCAAAGCTGGAGCCTTTGGTAGGCCTTCAGTAGGAAAGAGTATTTTTTTTTTAGTTTGGGACCCAAACTTTGGGTTAGCTTTATTCGTAAAAAAAAATTTAGATTGACGGAGAAATCCTGCCCCGTGGCCTATTGGACTCAATCGATTCTTTTCCAAAAACCGGCCCTGAGCAATGTTCAGGTGTCTTTGGACACCAGCTAAGGAAGTGGGAACGGATTTAAACCCTCGACCATTTTTGAAAAGTCCCTATAGATCCCCCACAAAGCATTTACGGTGTAGAATGATGCCAGTAAACTCGAAGGTTACCCGCTTTGATTTGTCTTTTTATATGATGGGGTGGTCCTAGTCATTAGTTTTAGAGACAAGTAAAAAGCACAAGTCATATTATTATTCTTAACACCAATAATTGAGTTAGTGGGTAAGACTTAAAACCTTAATTTAACAAGTTTTACATATAAACCCCACATGTACTAGTTATGTTAAAAATGTTAGATGAAATGATTCCATGAACCTCAGGGAAATAGGCATGGCCCCCCTTGCTTTTTGGCTGAGAGATTCATTGGTACTGAGAAGTGGATGACAACCATACTATATGCTTCCAAACATTATTACCTCATTTATTATATTCATGTCCCTCAAAAAAGGGGTTCTTGGAATCAAAACATTCTTTTCTTAAAAAAAGTTGTTATCAGAACCATGCATTATATATGAGAATTTGACCCGACCCGGCCGACCCAGTATCGTCAAACCATTTCGCCTGGAACCAAGACCGGTGGTCTAACGATTTGGTCGCGTAACCACGTGACGAAAACAATGACTTGATGGTTCGGTGATTAGTGTTAACAATCATGGTTGAACAACTAACAGTATTGATATAATGTTAACAATTAATGCAAAAATTAAGTTTGACATGTGTCCAAAGTTATTTCAAATTTAAGGTAATCCATAATGGTATGTTTATGTATACTTGTACTTAATTGATGGATAATACAGGCAGTTTTTAAAAACCGGATTTTTCGTCGAACTGGTCGTTCCATCGCGCCGGTTTAACCGGCCGGTTCGACCGGTTGGTTATATGTTTTTTTTTTGTTAAATTTTTAATAAAAATACTACTAAACTTGTTACAATCCACTCAAAAATAATATCAAATAGTTATAATCAATAGAAAATATATGATATAATGTTCACAAACAACTAAAAATAACATTAAAGTATACACATCATCATAAAAATTACAAAAAAAAAAAAAAAACCAAAACCTGTTGAACCGGGAAAACCGGCCAAAAACCGGTTGGTTCGCAACAGTGGAACAAACCTCCAAAAAGCCGAGATTAAAACTCATTGTATTATATAGGTAGTTGTAAGAAGGTAGAATGAATGAATAAAGGTATTTAAGGTCATGGACCATGATTTTGTACTAATATCATTAAAATTGACCTATCTAATTCCCAATGCAGAGTTATAGAGTTTTCAAAGTACCCAACCTCCATATGTGTCTATCTCTATTCATGTCAAAAGTGACAAAATTGTAGGGGTAGAGAAAGATCACTCATAACTTGTGACTCATAAAATCAAAAGAAATGATTTTTTGATGAGATAGAATTCGACCAGAAACTACAATGGTTTAAATTTCTTAGAACCAGTCCAAACAACGGATTGAATACAAATCCGGGTTTTTCTAAAATGGTTTAGAACCAAAAACTAAAATGGCCTTAAAAAACCGGGCAACCTTCAAAAACCCGGTCTGACCGGCCGTTTCGAACTAGTTTTTAAAACATTGATTACAAATATTATTGTTTTTGTATAGTCCGAATTAGACCTCTCCTCGAATATGTGTAAATTTGTCTATGTCTCATCTTTTCATAGTCTATCTCCGACGAGATTAGATATCATTGTTGTTGTGCAACCTTAGACTCTATACTTAAACTTTAAAATGTTAGCTTTTTTCTTAAGTTGTCATTAATTAATACGTTAAGTTCTTAAAGTTGTATTTAACTATATCTTAATTTTTATTGTATGTATGTATTCAACTTAAAATGTTTGTATTATGGATATGCAATTTTCAAGTATTGTTATTGTATGTATTTTACGGTACTTTTATTTACTTGTGATGTATATAAGGTGTTATGTGACATCTATACAATTTATTAAGGAAGCAAAATTACTACTAAATATAAAACAATATTTCAAGTTGAATACACACAATAGAACCGTTTCGTTATTCATCAAATAGAGAACCACCTATCTATGCCAGGACGCCACGAGTGGCCAAGGTCCTTTAGATAGAAATGGTAATGAAAAGGGACATAGCAAGAGCCAAATTTACTCTTCAAGCAACACCCAGTAATCTAAATGTGGAAGGGTATTGGAATTGGCTAAGAGCTTGGAATAACAAATTTACTAGTACTGATTTACAAACAACTTATATAACATTAAAATAATATCTAGAAGTGGATGATTTCAAGAAGAAAATAGAACTTAAGAGATATTTTATCCTAAATGATTCATAACTTTAGAGTTTTTGCATTGAATATGTATGTAAATATTATTTTAGATGGTAAAACGAATAAATAAATGAACATAAAATCATGTTCATGTTCGTTCATTTGTGTTCATGAAAGAATACATACGAATGAACAAACATCAAATTACAAGCATTAGAATTCAAATTCAACATTGCAAAATATCCATTTTCTAAAATCAGAAAAGAACAATATACCGCATGGAAGCTCAATTATATTATAATATTTAAGTTTCTTTTTCTTTTAAAGTATAGATGATTAGATATTGATGTATACTATAATTACAAATAAATTTACATATAAATGAATATAGACGGACGAACGTCCACGAACATAGATGGACAAACGTGAGGTCTTGAGTTATGTTCATGTTCATACATTTAACAAAACGAATGGATTTATGTGTTATTTAACTAAACGAACAAACACGAATAAACTTCCCGTCTAACGGTTTATAAATGGTTCACTAAGTGTTCGGGTTTTACAACCCTAATAGTAGTATTATTTCGTTTTAATTTGAGGGTCTCAACATTTATGAAGTCATATGATGTTGCATTACTTGTACGCTTTCAAAGGATATTCTTAAATTTGATTAACCAGTCTAAATGGAATAAGATAAGTAATTTAAGAGATTAGGATTAAGTTTTAAGCCATTAGGTAAAGAGAACAATATATCTTGTTAATCATGTCGATGGATCAAATCAATTGGCCAAGTGTGGTGGGATTGTATGAAATGATTAGACTTAACTCTTCTTCCTATGGGCTAAACTTTTATTCTCTATTATTATTATTATATTATTATGTATTAACTTATTATACTTTAAATAATATAAAATCTACATCTTATCTTAACTTGTTATAAATCCAAATCAATGTCATTAATTATTTACTGCCCTACCGACCTATAAAGTTGCACTATTTCACCAAACAAATTTAACTCAACTTGACAAGTTTTGTTAAATCTTCTATGGGCAGTTTTCAATGAATAGAAAGTATGGACTCGATAACATTGTTTTAAGTGTTCCATTTGCTACCGTAATAATAAAGGATAAAGTCCTAAAATATCAACATATTATACACTTAGCATCACAAACTTTTTATTACCCTAGTTGGCTAGTTGCAAACTTTTAAAATTTAGGGGAAAAAGGATAAATGGGTGGGAACCATCTGGTCCTATGTACCATCTTGGTACACAGAGCGCACACTGCATAAAACTCATGTCCGGTGAAGCATCATCCTCGCACATTAATCACAAGATATAGTTTTATCCACTTGCCTTTGACAAGTTTCAAACATGTGACCTGCAACCTTCATTTGTGGGCCTATGTGGTCACTTAGTAGAGGTTATGATCAATTGTTAACTTTTAAAATTTATTCACATATACATATCGTATTTTTTTTATTATCATCAAACTTTCAACATTGTTCATATAAGGTCATTAAACTTTCAAAATTTGTACATATATAATTTTTTTAAAAATTCAAAATTTGATGACCATATGTAAACAAATTTTGAAAGTTCACGATTGTTTTTAAGTTATAATTGAAAGTTTGATGATAATGATAAAGTATGATGTGCATATGTGAACAAATGTTAAAAGTACATTGGGCAACTATGTCAATAAAAAAAGTTCATCGTGCAACTATGTACAAAATAAAAAATACGTTAACATTTCATGCCTTTATCCTGATAATGGGATAACTGCCAATTCCACTTAGGTGGGTTGGACATCAGGTTTCCCCTTATAGGGTTCCTTATGTGGGAGTCAAGGGTTCAAACTATGGGTGTCAATGGATTAAATCTTGATCCAAATCTAATCCAATCCAATCCAGCTAAATGACTTTTTAGATCAAAAAAAATATCCATTAATCCATTAACACATCGAATAGATGGCTCCATTTATTCGGATATTCATATGGATCGATCCATGATCCATCCGGATCAATCCATTTACACTTCTTAAATCTTAACCTTTTTAACACAGTTATCAACATCTATATGCTACCCAATCTTATGCTAAATGATTCAATATATCAAAATTCTGCCTATAATCCTTTCTTCACGGTTCACACAAAAAAAAAGATCATCGGAAAACCTATCCGGAAAAGTTCGTCGGAAAAAAGAGAGAAGAGAAGACTAACAACGTGAAAAGAAATCAAAAAACAAAATGAATTCCCTGTTTAATCTTCCTATTCCCGCAGCTATTAACTATTTGATAACATAATCACAAGCTCAACCTCAACGAGAAAACTTTTTTTTCAAAAATCAAGTAACCGTCGTCGGAAAAACTAATCACCACCAAAATTAATCCAACCGGAAAATTGAAACCATGAATCAGATCTGACAAATTGGGTACCCGTTAGGAGCTGTTAGGACCTGTTAAGGGAAAAAATGTACTATGCATTTTTTTTATTTTTTAAAATAATTGTTTTTAGTATTCTAGAGTTTATTATTTAACTTTTTTGATACATAAAACGTATAACTGTCACACTTAAACCACAAAAGTCAAGTGTTAAACGAGTCGTCTTCATGTTTGAAACTTATGTTATTCGCGCGCTCTGAACCTGTTAAGACACGATTTGCCAGCTCTACCGTGAATAAACCGACAGCAACCGAGCCCAGCCTCCCTCTCTATCTCTACACGCTCTCGTTTCTTCTTGTGTATTTAGATGGCCATTGATTGATTGTTAGGGCACACAGAGTGGATGAATTTATGGTGAATTTATAGGTTCATACCGCGGTAACACCGCCGCCGGTTATGAATTTATGGGCAAACGGCATGGATGAATTCATATATAACCGGTGGTGATAAATTCGACCCATTTTTTTTTTGTCCTTTTTCATTTTTCTTTTCTAATTTGTTTTAATCCTATATATATATATATATATATATGTGTGTGTGTGTGTGTGTGTGTGTGTGTGTGTGTGTGTTGCAGGTTATATATATATATATATATAGTTGACGACGATGCATATATATAGTTTTTATTATTTATAGTTTAGTCCCCATGTGTTTTTTATAAATATTTTACAATTTGTTTTTTTTTACCACTTTATGAAATAGACAAAGACTATGCAATCAGTTCACTCAACCACCCCAATTTAATGAATACTGTTTTTTACTCTTTTTTTTTAGTATTTTTAAAAATAATGTCGCAATGTAGTTTTCTTTTTAGTATGTAATGAAATGTTATGTTTTTTTATTAAATTGATTTTAGTTTAATTATAAAAAGAAAAACAAAATTTGGGACCAGTGAATTAGGTTGGGAGGACTGGTTGGGAGGGCTGGAGGGTTGGAATGACTTGACAGAATTTTATGGGTAGAATTTGGAAGGGTTGATAAATTGAATGGTATCACTCCTAGTACCCTTAAACCTTTGATATGAACATATAATTGGCATTTCTAATGGGCTTAGGTCTCTAAACGTATAACTTAGCACTTGTACCTGTTATAGGTCGTGAGCTTCGTGATCGTTGAACGTTCGCATATATTATCCGTTGTTCATTACACATTCCTCACCAGTCAGTTACAACCCACTTTCATTTTAACTGATTTCTAAATGCGGGGTGAAAAGTATGAAATTAAAAAAATGCTTTCTAATATAATTG
The DNA here is from genome assembly GCA_025447715.1 of Asclepias incarnata. Lineage (NCBI taxonomy): Eukaryota > Viridiplantae > Streptophyta > Magnoliopsida > Gentianales > Apocynaceae > Asclepias > Asclepias incarnata. Next base: position 10,115 of record JAOEHQ010046055.1, read on the forward strand.
CAACTTAAAAATGGAACTTATACTTGTATGTGCGCCTTAACTTGTACGTTCCTTGCAATTATGATAACATTGGTATGTATTATTGATATTATATAGTTTCTATTAATGTGTACACGTGAATAACCTATTATTTAGTATGCTCTAGATGTGGTAGGTTAGCCCCTGATACACTTTATATATATAAGCATCAAAAGTATACTAAGTAATATGTTATAGAGTCTGTGTACATACAAATAGTAATTTGTGGTAACTAGAACTGAACGTGTACGCAACTGTATGTGATATTATGATTAAAACTGTACGTGCATGAATACCGTTTCCCTTTTATTGGGAATCTGAAAGGTGATCATTTTGCTATTAACTCCCTACGAGAAGCCTAGGATATCTATGAATAGATCTATTTAGGGCGGGCCAGTCCTCACTTACCCTAAGTGCATAGTATCTGATTTAGTTGTATACTGATCATATGTGGTTGGACATGTTGTGTTGTGTATCTAGAACGGCCAAGGCTTAGAAACTTGTATCCCTCTTTCACACTGTTTGTTATTATATCTTTCATTACATTGTTAGTGAAATTGATATATGTACGATTATTGATGTTGTACATTTATTGATACTTGTACGTTTATTTTTCTGTACGATTAACGATATCTATACTCTTATAGATTACTTTACATTGATGTCAACTATATTTGATATATGTATTGCATCCTTGGTAGCTATTATAGCTCACATTATTATTACTTTTATTGTAATATACGACGATGACGCAATTATAACTGAACACGGTAACACTTTGTACACAAAACCTGTAACTCACTCAATTACTTTTGTAGTTGACTCTTTCACTCATATTTTTCAGGTGAGTAGCAGGAAGTTTATATAGCCAAGTTCTCTAGTGTTCAGAGCTTGGATGTCTTTTGAAGCTTAATTGCTGAAGCGTTCTTTTAACTCTATTTGTAGCAATGTTTGTAATTATTGTAACAGGATAGACTGCGTGTAGTCTTGTCACTTTTGTAATAGACAATGTAAGGAATATTTATATTATGTAATGTTATGGTGTGTTACGATCTTGACTGTTGAGCATTGTACTATTAATCTGTGCACTTCGCGTTTTCCGCCTTAGCAGGGTGTGACATTTTAAATAGTATATTTGTTGTAAGGATTTCTATTAGATCTTTTAGGTTTATGAATTCGAGGACTTTAAATTGCCAGCGTTAATAAACTCTAATTTCAACTAATTATGTAGATATACACATATTGAATAAAGAGTTAAGTAATCACAACTTCATAGAACACAGGGCAATCCTAATAAAATATTCTATGTTAAAATGTATATAGATAGTTCTCTAAAAAAAAAAAAACAAATTACAACTCATTTACTGATGAAGGAAAGCACAACAATACATATGCTCAAAGCACATACGAAAATTGCCAACCAAAGTGACGGTAATAGCACAACATAAAAGCCCGTGACAAATGCAATTAACATAACAAGTAGGGCAACTCCTGTAAGAAAATACATAAATACAATTCTGCCATCGATGTACTTTCGTTCGGTCGCTCCTGCTACATCATAACGATTACGATAGATTAGTAACACAATATGTGCAAGCAGAACAGAGCAAGAACATATGATTTTAAACTTGTGTGTACATTATCTTCGTGTATTCAAAATGAGTTCCCAGGGTTCAATCCTAAGCGACACCCTGGTATTCGAATATATGGAACGTGTAATGTACTAATG
>JAOEHQ010046056.1:0-11860 GCA_025447715.1 Asclepias incarnata
AATTGAATTCACAATTACATTTACATTTACATAAAATTGATTAAAACATTTTGTTTTTCTTTTTACATTGTCATTCCCAATCCCACCCTTTCCCTGTGCTCTCTCAATCAAACATATACATATACAAACACACATATACATATAGGATGGAATATAGATAGAAGATAGATACATCCTAATTTCATATATATATATTTTTTTTACCACCGCCACTCTCTCTGTCTGTCTCTCTCTGTTTTTCGTTATTCACCCACAAATCTTTATCCAGTTCACTTCGATCCCACTTTTTAACACCCAATTCCAAGATTTTTAGGATCTATTACATATTTCCCAATTTAGAAACAACATGTAATTGATTCTTTTTTTCATATAGAAATAGAAAGGGGCTTCTTTCTTCATTTTTTTGATGATGGGTTGTTTTTAGGGCTAATTTGCGATCTGGGTTTCAAAGATTTTTCATAAAAGATAAGAAATTTGGAGATATATATACATATATAAATATATGGATATTATGATGGATAATAATAATAATGGGGAATTGGGTAATCTTGACCCAGAATTGTTACAGCTAAATGAAGTCTATATTTCATTGGGTGCTGGTAATAATAAGTCATCAAATTTATATCTTGCTCAGAAGCTTTTTGATCAATGGCTTTCTCTCCCTGAAACCACAACTTTGGTAAATAATATATATATTATCATATATATGTATGTTGTATCTATCTATATGTAGGTAGATGTTGTATCTATCATAATAATGTGATGAAAGGGTAGTTAATTTATGATGAAATTAAATGTCATAATCTTAGTATGTATGTATATATATATATATATATATATATATTGTTTTTTATCTAATTATTTTACATTGGACATATAATATGTAGAAATGAACTTCACATTAATAGGAGGTGAATCCCTTTATTATCAACAATTACGGGTTATAGGTTTTTACGATAATGCCTTTGAGTTGTTGAATTCATTAATGTTAAGCAAACACATGTAGGCCACACACTTAGTCACACTTTCGAGAGTTTAATTTTGTGCAAGTTTAGATATTTGTATCTATCAAGCAATAGTTGTAAGTGGCAGGGTGGTTGATACTAAATGCATACTGAATAGGGCTACGGATTTTACTTTGCCCCATGTGTAATCAAAACGATAAAGGTCTCTCTGCAGTCAACTTTTCCACTTCATGACAAAAAAAACAGGCCGTAGTTTGTAGGGAGTAATAAGTATATGATTAATCTTCGAGAATAGAAGGTAAGGAAAATTTTTTAAGATGGTTTTTGTCTTATAAATATCATAGAAATGGAACTACATGTGTTTTGCAGCTTATAAAGAAGCAAGAACATATGCTTTAGGACTTCCTGTATTATTGATCCTTGTTAGAAGATAAGCACTGTTATAATCTTTAATATAAGGATATCGATTGGTATTCCTTCTTACAAATGCTCTATCATTTCTTCTCTAATTCACTTAATGTTATTTTATGTAGCTACATCACTTGTATCTTTACTTTAAAAGTTTGATACGTTAACCAAATGGTCCTTAACTTTTCCTTGCATCGACTTTGCTCTGTAGATATTTACTATGGGTTCATTGCTTCTATGAAGAAACATGATAACCTCTTTTAAATTGTTATTATATCAACTAGGTGAACTAGCCACATTACATGTATCCTATTTTTGGTATTTTCTTATTGTTATCACTTAAATCGTGCAAACATTTGCCTTATATTGATTTATGGCATAAGTTCTTACCATGGGAAATTTAAATTTAGGATCCTTTTGATGTATTTATTACAATACCCTTGCCAAATAGTCATCTACATTAGCTATAACCAATATGAAAATTCCTAACTTAGTATTATGGTCTCTAGTATCCCTTTTGTACAGTATGTTGCAATATAGATGAAATCAGTAAGTTATGAGGTCAGCCTTGCTTATGGAGTGAGGTCAGTCTGGCTTATGGAGTGAGGTCAGCCTGTTGTAGTTAGTTTTATGAAACCATTTTGAAGAACCCTCTATATTGAGTTCCATTGTGACACCCCTTATGTAACACATTGTTTCAATCATATATCCTAAACTGGCAAACATCATCAACAAAATATTGCTTCGCTGTATGGGATTTGCTTAGTCAAGATAGAACCACTAGAGTTGCTTTCATTAGATGCAATGTCCATACAAAAACTAGTGTATCTAACAACTCTCTTTGCTTTCCAAAATATTCTTTCTTGCTATTATCTTGCTTTCATATCGTGTCTATGGTTTGCCTTTACATTTGTCACTATGCCCCGCTTTTAGATCATCTGGAAATACCTATGGTTATAACAAACATGGTATACAGAATTATGGTTCGTGAGAACCTTGGTTAGGCTGACAACTCATGTAAAGCTAATATCTAGTGTGCATTCTTATTTTCAAAAGTCAAAGTGGTGCTAATCTGGGCTTTAAACACATGCTTCCAAACCTATTCACACTGCATATGTGCATAATGGTCAATCATATTATCCTACCACGTTAGTTAGCTGCTGAGTGCTGACTATAAGCTATTACTAAAACTACCTTGCCTTAGCTCTCATTATGATACAAAGTACGGACTACGCAAGTTTTTTTTTCTTTTCTGTTGCTAGTTATCTTCTCAGCAATCATATTTAAGATTAATTACACATGTATATGTTTCATATTATCATTTTTGTAGAATTTACTTGAGCTCATCCATCTATTGGTTCATTTTGATCATTTATGGTAAAACAGTTGCTGACATGAGACCACCTGATGCTCTCAACTATCTCTTTTTTCTGCCTGGATTTACAAGAAATTTCACATGCTAGTTTACTGGCTAATATACCAAATCTTTTTCTCTTAATTAAATGTTTCTTCCCTTTTTCTTTCACTCTAGCTCCCTTGTATAATTTTTTTCTCCCTTATTTCTTATATACAGGTATAAAAACTCTAATATATTTGGGCTCTCCAATTATATTTTGAGCTAATAATACTCAGTTTAACTATCTAGTAACTTTCAAAGCTATCAACCATTTAACCGAATAAACACTTAGATATCCTAAGTTATACCCAATAGCATAGTATTTCATCCATGAGTTAATATAAACTTTTGAAAAAATCATACTTTTTTGTGTGCTAAAACTATAAGTGGGACCACCACCCAATAGCATGTTGCCACCTAGAGAATCTTCTAATTCATTCTTAATCTCATTATATGTTGCTTGTGTGCTAGCCTGCTAGGTTTGTGTAAATGTGGATCCGATTGTTTGTGAATTATCACTGTAACTTAGAACATACTGTGTTCTGTATTCATATTTGCTTCCATCTGGATATAGGTGAAGTCTATGCTAAACAAGGCTAAGTCAGGGGTTGCATTGAATGTTTCTGGAGCAGCTTCCAGCCCGAAATCTGCTTGTAGCAACTCTGTGCCTCCACTTTCGCCTAGAAGTTCTTCTGGTTCTCCTCGTATAACAAAGCATAGAGGCCCTTCTGTTCTAGGTTCTCCGTTGAAACTAGTTACCGAGCCGGTCAAAGAGTTAATCCCTCAGGTTTGATAGCAGCCACCAACCTATTTTTTGTTTGCACAACTTGTAGCAGAGGTGGTGATTTCGACCCCTTTACATATGAATGGGTTGATTCGGGTTATGTTTTATCTCTAACATACCTAATGAGTGAAATTTAAAGAATTAGCTTAAAAGGAAATGGGGTGAATGGGTTGAAATTCACCCAAACTATATTTTTTTTTAAAACCTCGTCATCGATGTTAAAGTATTAGATTTTAATGAAATAGCATGTTCTTTTGTATTCTTATCTGCACACCAATTAGGCAATTATTTATAAAAGAATTTAACAGTTCAGGACTAAAAGTGTTTCGGATCAACCCAGCCCTACTAGATTTGTTTCGACCCGTACTACAAAATACCTGGTTTGGCCCGTTACCCAATCTGCGCATTTTGCAGTCTCTGGATAGTAGATTGTAGTATGGTTTCTTTAGTTTTGTAGATATAACTGAAGTACTTGCAATGGTTGCAGTTCTATTTTCAAAATGGTCGTCCACCCCCTAATGAACTAAAAGAGCGCTGTTTGTTTAGAAGTAATTCATTCTTCTATGGTCATGCCAATGGACTATCATTGGATGGTGAGATGTTTATTAATTTGTGTGCTTTTTTTCTTTGGTCATGCTAATGATACTGAAGTTATTGAGATATATATTTTTTTGTTCTCTTTTGAATGAATAGAATTCAAACCTGTTACAAAGGAAGTATGCATGCTGCCATCATTTTTCTCAACCACTCTTTTTAAAAAGATAGATGTTGAAAACACCGGCTTTGTAACCAGGTCATCTTTTATTTAAGCTGTTATGAATTTTTTATATTAATAGTTTGCTGTTATTACTCAACTATTTTATATCTGATATAACTGAATTTACGTCCAGGGATGCATTTGTGGATTTTTGGGTCAATGGTAACATGCTGACGAAAGATATAGCCACCCAAGTTTTTACATTATTAAAGCAGCCTGATTTGAGATATCTAACTCAGGTCAATCCTTGCTCAATTAAATGTCAGAAATGTTACTTTTTTTTTTCTTATTATAGTATCTACCAAAAACTGCATTTAATATTTTGGAAGTCTAGAAACAAAAGTTATGTATTGTAATATGGTATATAGTCATCTTTACAGCTTCTAGTCTGTATACACTATACACCATAATATGGCAAAGTCAATAATTTAGAGAACCATCAACGAATAATCAAATAACATTGGCAATGCAGGGGGTTTACTTTTTGTCTCTCTCTAAATGTTTAATCTTAGTCCCTTTGTTCTTTTCTGATTAATAAATTTTAGTTCAGTTTATAAAGTAATATATCATAACTGCTTCCTTTAACACATAAGAGGCATCTTATCAATATTAGTGCCGCTTCTGAATGAATTAAGAAGTAATTTTTTCCTCCTTTTTTTTTTACCACTTATCTGGTTTTTATGGGTAAATTAGCATTTCCCCTTAGCTTGGAAAGTTTTGCGTAACATTTGCAATCATATTGAATCTATTTGCTGGTTCTTCTATTTAACGGGTTTTCAACTTTGCAACAGGAGGACTTCAAACCCATTCTGCGTGAACTTTTGACAAGTCATCCAGGGTTGGAATTCTTACAGAGCACACCCGAATTTCAAGAGAGATATGGTATATTTCTTTATACCTGTTTATGTATTATTATTTCATATATTCACTAGTTAGTAATAATTTATACTTTTATTGTTATGGCCAGCTGAGACGGTAATCTACAGAATATTTTACTATGTGAACCGAGCGGGTAATGGTCGTCTCACCCTGAGGGAACTCAAGCGTGGAAACTTAATTGCTGCAATGCTTCATGCTGATGAAGAAGAGGACATAAACAAAGTTCTGAAGTATTACTCATTACATTCTCATGTATTTAATTTTTGTGATCAGGTTTAAGAGTTGCTGAAAGAGTTTTGTAAACCATCTTTTTCATGCCAGGTTCTTCTCGTATGAACACTTTTATGTAATATACTGCAAGTTCTGGGAACTGGACACAGATCACGATTTCTTGATTGATAAAGAGAACCTCATTAGATATGGTAACCATGCACTCACCTACAGGATTGTTGACAGAATATTCTCCCAGGTTTGTAAATTTATATGAAAATTAGAATAATATTCTCTCACTTCTTTTGGGGGGTTGGTAATTTTGACGCTTCCACTTATAAGCCAGTCGACCCTGGTTATGTTCTATCACTAACGGACCAGAAGGATAAAATAAAAAAGAACTGGTTCAAAGGAAACGGGTCGAATGAGTTGAAAGCGGCCCAAAGTGTATTCTTAAGGCATAAAACCTTCTAAATTGTTTTATTTAAAAAACGGATCATCATTGAAATAATATAATATTTATAATCATATATGGGCCAAATGGTATTTGTAACAACTAAAATAGTGTGAACAAAACATGTATCGGGTCAATCCGACCCGATCCGTTACTTATCCTGGCTGCCCATTTCGCCACCACTACTTCTTTCTTATGCTTCAGTAACATCTCAGGTTCCACGAAAGTTCACCAGTGAAGTTGAGGGGAAAATGGGATATGAAGATTTTGTTTACTTCATTTTGTCTGAAGAGGATAAATCATCTGAGCCTAGTCTTGAGTACTGGTATAACTATCTTGTAGTACTTTCTATATCCTTGTGGCATCGACAAGTTTTTTTCATAATCTTTTCATCAGCCATAACGAGGATTGAAACTTTGTTTTCAGGTTTAAGTGCATAGATTTGGATGGAAATGGGGTGCTAACGAGGAATGAATTACAATTTTTCTATGAAGAACAGTTGCATAGGATGGAATGTATGGCACAAGAGCCTGTTCTTTTTGAGGATATATTATGTCAGATAGTCGACATGGTTAAACCACAGGTACTTGATTCCTTGGTGTAATGGGTGGGCGAGCTGGCTATTGGGTCAAACTGTCAAAGCATTTGAACGCATAATATTTTAGTATGAATTGAAGAGGACTGGGTTGGGTTAACCAACACACATACTCTGTTCATTTTTTTGTAAATAATTAATGTGTTAGTTACAAGTACAAACAATATTATTGCAATAACCATCAAATTATCAAATTATTTAATATAATAATTCAGGAGGTTGTTTCCATTAAAAACAAGGTTCAGGCGCCTTTCAACCCGTTTGACCCGTTCCACCCTTTCCTTTACTATTTTTTTTTATATTACTGGCCATTTGAGATACAACACAACCGAAATCAACTGATTCACAAATTGGCCCATTCATAAGAAATGGGTTTAAAATGCCACCTCTACTTCAAATTTTATACTAACATTAATTTATAATGGAAAATTTTACAGGATGAGGCGTATATGACTTTACATGACCTGAAAGGAAGCAAGCTTTCTGGCAGTTGTTTCAATATCCTCTTCAACCTTAATAAGTTCATGGCTTTTGAATCTCGTGATCCGTTTCTCATTCGTCAAGTATGCAGTCTTTCTTTAACTAATATTGCTACTTTATTAACTGTTAAGAATAAATTAACAGTTTGTTGCAATCAGGAGCGTGAAAATCCAACATTGACTGAATGGGACCGGTTTGCACATCGGGAGTATATACGACTTTCAATGGAGGAAGATGCAGATGATGCCTCTAACGGTAGTGCAGATGTATGGGATGAGTCTCTTGAGGCCCCATTTTGACCTCAATTCGGAGAATTACTCATATAGGTATTCCAAAAGTTGGCTTCCTAAGCCTTCCTTCACAGGGCAACATGGACGGGTCAAAATAAATGGGCCGAGAATGGCATTTTTTACTTCCAATCATTCGGGGATTCTTGGCTGCTATTGGTCCTTCAGTGCATCTGTTGTCTGAATATTCTTTTCCAAATTCATTTTTTATGCAGGTTAACTAGGATGCGATTTTTAAGTCAAGTTGGGACTCCCTGACAGAAGGCTGTAAAGTTTTTAGAAGCTGTCATCGAGTATGATTAACCCGGAATGAGTAAATCTCCAGGCAAGTAAAAGGGGGTTCTCAAATTGCATGCTCGATAGAAGCGTCACATCATAAATCAAGTGGACTCTCAAATATTTTTGCGACCTTTTTCTTACAAGCATTTTCGTTTATTAGTTGCTTTTGCTTAAAACCGATAGCTGTTTTTTTGGTTCTGAAATGCATTCATCAACATTTTCTTGGTGGGTTCCGATACGACTAATAGATGTATGTTTCAATTTGATTTTTTTATATGTAAGATCACTCGGCACCGTTATATCTGGAAAGCAGGAAAATAGTTTGTTGGGCCAGAATGAAATATTATAAGAAAATGAAACCAGTTAAAGAATCAAACTATCAATAATGACTAATGTGTTGACGTAAAGCTTCTTGGTCTTATCTCTCTGCTTGGTTAATTATAGAAGTCAATTTGTTTATAGCACAGTAAAATACATGCCATAAAAATCCATCTTGGAGCAAGATAATCACAGCATGTATAATTTACTTTAGTTGTTAAAAATGTATCCAAAACGTTTTTGATAAGAATATAATGAAAGAAGTATATTTGTTGCATCGCTTTTGTATCATTGGCATGAATGAGTTATATGTTAAGACCAAGAGGAGTAAGGCGGCATCTCCCCTTTTGAAGCCCCTTGCCTCCCTTTGAAGCCCCGCTACAGGACCCCCGAGGGCTTCTTGCTCCAATTTTTTTTTTCCACGGCTAATAGGTGCCGCACACTTCTATTTTGTTTGTGTGTGTTGTGTATATATATATATATGTATGTAGGTTCTGGTTCAAATAAAACAAGTATTAAAGTAAAACAAATAAAACAATCTTTTTTCCTTAACTGGAAATCGTTGTGCATCATGAAAATCTTTGTGCATCATTGTATATACTTGTGCTCTATGAATCTTCGTGCATCAGTTTTATAATGATCCAATGGTCAAGATCCTATTTGTTTTACTTTAATACTTGTTTTACAATAATCAACCCCATGTATGTATAATATATATATATTTGCCGCCCCTTGCCTCCTTACTCCATCATTTTTGGGGGCTTCTTCTCCTCTTACGCAAATGTCACGTGTTACAAGACGCCCTTCCCATCAAGCCGCCTTACTCCTCTTAGTCTAATGGGTTACCTTTATTGTCAACTAGGATAGGCACCATGTTGCAATTTCGATGGTTCATTATGTAAGATAAAAAAAATAAATTAAATGTAATATTAATCTGATTTTTTTAATTCTAAAAAAAATAATCAATTTAAGTTATATAAAATATTGCTTGAATCCATACCAATACCCAAATTTATATTTCAAAAATAAAAGATCTTAAATAATCAAAAATATCCACATGGAAGACGAACCCAGTTCTTCTATTCTGATGTACATGCTTCATACCTACTTGAAATAAAGTATTTTCAATTAATTACTTAATCGCTTATGCTATAACAAATAGTACTTCATTCAATCGAGTATAATTACTAAAGGTTCTATATATATAGTAACCTAGTTTATGGAATGGTGGCAAGACTCTAATAGAGCTGGCATTGTTCATTTCGCTTGATGTTAATATAGAAATATAATGGGTAATGATATATCTTTCTAAAAAGTTCTCCTAATGTCATGACGACATGACAAATATAATTCACTAATTCTCTTTCTTAATTTCATCATTTGATTTTACCAATTGTCATATTTATATTTTTAGAAGGATTATTAGAGAGAGAGAGAGAGAGAGAGAGAGAGAGAGAGAGAGAGAGAGGTGTTTTTAAAAGGATACAACATTTTCCAAATATAATATGTTAGCATTTTTATTGTCTTAAACAAAGAAAACATGGTTCGTCCTTTGCAGCGAGTGTAGATTGCTAACAAATATAACCATATGGAGAAGGTAGTTTTTCTTTTTTGGATACAGGTGTATGTAACATTTTATATATATATATATATATATAAGTTGACTGTTATTCACAAATAACATCATCACCAAATAGTGACTAGGCAAACTATACAAAACGAGGTTACATCAAATTGAAATTACACCATTTTTCTCAAGAAATTGAACCATGTTTACCTCTAGTCCTATACCAAAAATAACTGATTGTTTTAATATTCTGAATGATCTTCTCGGTATTGATAACGCCATTATCGAACCTATTCTCGTTACGAGCTTTCCAAATGCACCAACATGTAACAAAAATGATACCTTTAGCCTTCTTCCCAAGCCCAGCCACTTTATGAGGCTCGAACAAGTCGCGCATAGAGAAAAAAAACAGAGGGGGTACCTTGCACCAGGCACCAATGCGCTGCCATATTATCGATGACACCTCTCACTCATACAACAAGTGCTCCACCGACTCCTCCTCTTGCTCACACATCCCACACTATAACGTCGCGAACTGATAGTTGCGTGACCTTAAAGTTAGGGTTAGGATCCTACTCATCCTGGGCCTCCACATAAAAATGTTACATTTCCTCGGCACCCATTTGGACCAGCTAAAGACGTGTCTGTTATTATAGTCCGTGTCACTTCTAAGAAAGTCTTTGACATTCTTAACAGAGAAAATCAAGTCCTTACCCCCAATCCAACTCCATCTATCTTTGTTGTCGTTTAGAAGAATCCCATCTAACAATTGACCAATACAATTGCTTTCTTCATTGTCATCATCTAATAAATTGTTATTGAGATCACCCCCGACTCCCACAAACTTGTTCAATACCGAACAAAATTTATCTACCATCTATCTACAACCTAATTGGGATATCCATGTGTTGTTGTTAACCATTTCCATCATCACCCCCAAGATGTTTACTTAGGGAGATTTCAATATCTCTTATGAGAAAACATGCCGCCTAACCATTATACCACCTTGGTAGTGGTTAGACTACTAACGAACATGTATTTGTTAGTACCTTTGTGATAATAATGTATTCGGTATCCATCTATATGCAAAATAAATTGCTAAAACATTAAATGAAATAACTATAAAAGATAACCTATTAATACATTTGTGACAGTAATTTATTTCATATAATTCTATATGCAAGAGATTTTGCTATAAAAGATTTAAATGTATAAAAGGATGAACTTAACCAAATAGAAAACGTGTTTACACTTTACAACAATGAAAAAAAGCGTTAAATTAAAGCATATATTAAATTTAAGCATATATTGCATCTTATTATTAGTTCCCAATAAGCATAAAGTAATCTAAAAAACAACATTCGGAAAGAAAATAAAGTTAGCACACCCTACTGTAAATGGAAAAATAATATGGTGCAAAAAAGTTACCAACATATTTAAGGAATGAAATAAAATGCTTTCAAAGTTTGAACAGTAAAAAAGAAGATGCATCATAAATGCGACACACCCTATCGTGCCGGGGAGAAACCCAGTTATACATAATAACCGTAAAGAATAAAGTTAAAAGTTAAAACATATATTGTTGTTTAATTGTAGCCCATAATAAACATAAAGTATTACAGAAAAAGCAAGGTTCAAAAGAAAAAAATCTAGTCCACCCATTCAATAAAAGTAGAAAGTTGTATGGTTAAAAAAAAGTTATAAAATAAATTTACAAAATAAAACTTAAAAAGTTGAAATATGAAGAGGTGAAACAAAAGTTGATGTGTTTTTATTCTGAGTACTCTCTGCATTGGCCGTTTTGACCCCCGAGTACTCCCCGCATAGACCCGAGTACTCCCAACTCCCTAATCGACCGACTTAAAAGCGCCTAGCGACTTCCGCAACCTTGGTTTCACCTAATGCTATATAAAAAGAAAGAAAAATACAAATATCTGTATAAACAAAATGACATATCATTCATACGAAATATATTTCACTTGATCCAATAGCAACTAGTATAAATAACTGAAAAGAAAATGTAAAGGAAAAAACAAAAAAATCAATACCCATCAAAAATGAAAAGAAAATAATTGAAAAAATATATATAACAAGACTGGTATTAAATAAAAAGACACCAATAACTTGTTTTAATGGTATAACTGATTGAATATAATGCAGTTATTTGATTCTACATTATTTTAATCATTAATCAAGATCTAATGTCTCAAAATCCTCCCCTTTTCTTCTTTTGTCATTCTTCATGAACTTTCTCTCTACATTATTATTGATGTACCATCCGGACACGCTCCATGCTCCTTACGGACCCAACCAGCCTGGATACCTTCCGGCCTCGGTCCAAACGTAACAGGACAAAACACACCTGTACGACCACAAACACCACTACACCATCTTTACACACAGGTTGTCCCCCACGATCCTACTACAAGACAAAGGCAAGAAGTTCATGGAGTACCTTTTGTACAACCTGTCTCCCCAAGG
>JAOEHQ010046057.1:0-11859 GCA_025447715.1 Asclepias incarnata
GCTTTTGTTGGTTGCTCATTGGAAGGGAGCATGGTGACCACACGTGCACAAGAAAATTGCAGATTTTATGGTAACCCGTCTATTAAAATATCAGAGATTCTTCTTGGTTCATTGCCTCAACCTCCTGCTGCTGTGATTCTTTATAATGCACTCTCAGAATTGTACATGAAAGTTGAGAGGTATTAAATAAGTCTATGTCAAAGGTAATGGGGTTGTTCATTTATTTATTCCTGTGATTCTTTATAATGCTATGTCAAAGGTAATGGATCTACTTTTTGAGGTATACTATGGTGCTTTTACGTGGCCTAATGAATTGAAAAAACTCTAATGGCAGGTCACTTTCAAGAGAGTTACCTATTTCTTCAACCAAGATAAATCCATATCGTATGGCTATATTGATTCGTAACTGGCAATTGGTTTAACGATTCTCTGTTTTCGATTATTAACATTTTTATATTTCAAGTAAGACACTTTCTTGAACTTAAATGACTTAATTCCAAATATTAATTTTTTATGGAGGACACTTCCCAATGAAGATGAGCAGGAGATTAAACGTGCAAGGTACTACTAATTTGCAATCTTTGCCAGGAACGGGCTTGAAAAAAACTCATGCACTAATAAAGAAACTCAAAAGCTACGACAAGGTGTGTTCCTTACCCTTTTTATTGTATTTTAACTTAAAAAAAATTTAATTTATGGAATGTCACAATATTATTACCAATTGCCCTTTTTTTTAGTAACAACTTCAACAAGCACTAATTGAGCCTTGGTCTTCTGTGATTTATTATTGGGTAGTAAATATTGGGTTACTGGGTTTGGGTAAGACTATAAATATAATGAGAAATTGGTTGTGTAATAGGATGGAGGTTTGGTTGTATTTTGCGGGTGGGATTAATACTTTAATAGTAGTAGGTGCTGGTTTAATTTTGAATTTTTGAATATTGATTGGATAAATTTTAGCATATATAGGACTGTTATTATGCATTGGATTGTATGCATTTTGGTTTTTAGAGGGGAAGACTTAAGTTGTAATGAGTTGGGAGTAACACTTAAGTTGTAATTCTGCTGGGATGAGGATTATTTGTTTCAGTGATGAAGATTTTGAAGATGATTATAAGAGTGGGACAAAGCTGATTGAGTTTGTTGTGGAAAATAAATGGGAAAATTCTTTACTAAAGGTTAAGATTGGGACTAATATAATGGGTTGGAATGGAAATTTGGATTTGTTTTTTGTGCAGGGGAATGACATTATTGGGTGTTTTGAGTTAGATCCAATGGATTCATTTTGTATGCAGAAAATATGGAATATTTATGTGGTTTATAATTTATAAAACATTGAAATGGTTATTAAGGTTTAAGGGTAAAATGAGTGTAGAAGCTAATGTGTGCAAGATTAGAAGTGTATGTTATACAATGAATATACAGGTTTTTGAATTTTGAGTATAAGGACATGGGACAAGTTTGTTTCGGCAAATGGCTAGACAGTCTAAGTTCCTTGCAGAAATTATATATGGTGTAGTTTGGCTTTGGGGAAATGATATTGGGTATATAATTGTGGTGTGTATGGGGGGTTGGTTGGTAATTCTAAAGTGGGTTGCTTTTGACAGATATTGGATAAGATTATATATTGTTTTTTTGTAAATGGAATATATTGGGAATGGATGATGTCATTGAAAATTGTGGAGATTAAATTGCTGAAAGAAGTTACACTGAATAAGTATAGGCAGAAAGGAAATGGAATGCAATGAGAAATAGATATTTGGCTTTTATTTTATTTTTATTTTTTTTGAACATTCAAATATTATTAATATGTAATGTCTTTATGATGGTGTTTATCTATACGTGTTTTGTATGTATATAGTTCATCATTTGGTGTTTTTTTGATAATTCATAAGCTTACCATTAAAAAGACATTACATTTTTTTTCTATCAACAAATTTCCAAATGAACAGATGTGATACTATCGGATTAACACATTGAGTGGTTTCTTTTTAAATGTATAAAATAGATTGAGGTAAACGAGAATTAAGATTGAAAACAAATAATATGATTCAATGTCTTTTTTCTCGAGGTGTCTTCATGATGAATGACATGGGACTTCTTAAAAATATACATATATTTACAAACAATTTCTTTAAATATAAGTTTAATTTAACATATATACACTAATTTTCTTAAAAATAACACTTATTGTTTAAAATGTATATAATGAAGCCCGTGTTACCACACGGGTCTCTAATCTAGTAATATTGTTATTGATAATGTTTTTTGCAAATGTATTTAATTTCCCAGTACTATTCTTTTTTTATGAATCTGTAACTTCGGTGTATATGTGCAGGTGCAGCCCGTCACTCCATCGAATTGGAATATTTTATGTTGGTTTACAATTTTTATTATTATTGGCTTATTGCTATAAACTTTTTTTTCTCCCGTAAATCCTTTTAGTTGGAAAAAAAGGAATTTCAAAGAAATGATAAATATTTACTTAAATCATTTTGTGTTATGAAACAACCCCTAAATGTTTTACTTACTTCACTGGTATTCATAAATTTGTATTTTGTATGTGTAGCTGAAAAATAAATATTTACCTTTTTTGACACATATTATCATAAATATCATTAGACTCTTAGGGCGCGTTTGGTTCACAAAATGTTTTTAGAAAGAATGAAATTTGTCGAAATGTTTTTTGTCTTTTAAAAATTCAAGTCACAGACGGAATTAAAATCCTTCCCCCGCCCCCAAGGAATAGAGATTCCATCAAATGAAGAAATGTTTACATTCCAATGGAATGAGATTCCTTAATTTTTGAACAACCGAATGTACTAACGAATGGAATTCAATTCAAATTCCACCAAAATATGTGAACCAAACACGACCTTAAAACTTACATATTTATATCTATATATATATCTATATATTTTTATATCTACTAGAGTGTGCGCGCGCGATGCGATGACAATGGTGGTAGCGTCGGCGGTGTGGCGGTGGCGGCAACTGGTGGTGGCGGAGGCGACTGGTGGTGATGGCAGTGCCGCCGGCGGTGTGGTTATTGACGTAAATGTAATTGATGTAAAAGGAGGTAGTGTGGTTATTTTAAGAGTTGAGGGATAGATGTTGTAAATTATTTCATTAAGGATATTTTAGGTATATTGGTTAATTCTAAAAAAAGAACTTTTAAAATGGAGAGCATTTTAGATATTTCAAAGACAGAAAAGTTGAAAAATAAGAGGGGTTGCTCTTTTAATAAGGAGTATAGATATCTATACTATATATAAAACATATAGAATTTTATCTCCATAACGAAACACTCCATATTTTGTTATTAATTAGTACACATAAATAAAGTACACAGTACAACTAACTATTGTATTAAAACTCTATTCCCTACAAAGTACCCACCAATTATGGATGAAGATTTTATCAAGTAATTTGACCTATCAAACTGAGTTTGTAATACAATGAAAACTAATAAAATAAAAAGTAAGACCCACGATAAAAGCCTCACATATTTTTACACTCACAAAAAACACATATTGACCTATCAAGTTGTTTATTAACTTGAGAAAATCTTCATCCACCAATTATATATATCCCCACTCACTTTTTTCCCCCCCAATTACATATATTACCAATTACACATATCTCTACTCCTAAATTTTCAAATTCTTATATTCATTAGTTTAAGTTTCCTCTAAAACAACAAAAATAAAAGAAAGATATAATTACATGTTGCATGGTATGACAATACGATATTGACAATCATAAAAATTGGTTACCGATCAAAAAACGTTATGACGTCGCCACATTGTGCGGTTACTATGCTAGTTTTATTTATACCCTTTTGAAAGTGTTATTAGACATTGAAGATTTTGAAGTTATTAAAACCATTTTCACTAAATGAGTTATCTTAAACTACATTGCTCATATTGTGGATTTAAAAGCCCGATGGTGCACCTATAATTAATAGTTTTGTAGTCTTAACTTCTTTCCTTTTTATATGTTACAAGATGGGATATTGGGATGGTCATCAATATGTCAAAACGTTATGACAATAAAAAATTGATCGTTTATATAGTCAAGATTGTACCTATGGGTTTGTTTCAGGAACCTTTGAGTCCTGGCTTTAAACCATTTGTTTGGTATGCCAAATGTATCAAGTGACATCATTTGCCATTTTTAGTACCTTTTACAGCAGCCGTTCGTTTCATTATTACTTGGATAGATGATCACCACATCGCATAATTTCATAAGCTTCGATAATCTCAAGCCGACCGGTCATCGTTCGGGCTTCATCATAGTTGTGTAACGCTTGGTTCCAAAAATGTGGTGTCATTTACGACATATCAAAGGATTCAAACAAACCTTGAGTATATTAGGTAGGATTAAATTGAATAATAATTGAATGAAATGAATAATGGAAAAGAAAGGTAATAGAATAAAACATTCTATCCTGTTAGCATGTTTGTTTTGTTTCAAATGGCATTGGGAATCGTATAAACTAAATGTACAAAATGACTTAATTGATTTTGTATAACCATTTTTCTTTTTTAACAATAAAAAGAGTTACAATGCCTTCATATAAGATGTGTGGTGGACTTGTTTTAGTGTCCACCACAAGCAAACACCACTAGGTATGACTTGTGGTGGACGTGTGATGGAGGAATTAGTAGTGGCAAGCACGAGCAACATACCAAGTTTTTTTTTTTTTTCCTTTTTATTTCCCTCTCACACATAGTTATATAATAAAGAAAATAGTTGGGTCATAAATAGTAGTTGGTTAGTGATGTATTGAAGAGGTGATAAGAGAATAGATTGATTAATGGTGAGGAGATTTTTCTGATGTAATGCTAACGAAGACAAGTCGTAGATTAATGTTGAGAGGGGCATTGTAAGTGCTCTAATACAAATATGTAAACGGGATGGAGGTTACAAATGTAGTATTTTATTAATTCCACCAAAGATTTAAAAAATAAAAAAAAAACCCGAAGTCCTTGACGAATGAATAAAAAACAGTTATACATAGAATGAAGTTTATTAAGTAATTAATCATTCCATCTTAAAATCTATAACAAACAACTTGTCTACATTCAATATTTGAAATGTAACTGTGCAATATACAGTGATGGATGACTTATCAAAAAATTAAATTATAGGGTACATAAAATTCGTAAACTTCATTTAGTACATGCGTTAAAAGGTGATGATGACTAACAGCCGGCTTCCCTGACTGTCGGTTCTTGATAGGTTAGCCACAGATATATAAACAATGCGTTAGTTATATGAAAATAATTATGTAAATTAATATATAAATAATATAAATATTAAATGTTATGATAAAATAATAATAGTAATTTTGATAACACTTTTCTTTTGGAACAGCAAATTTGAGCTAAAAATTCAAATTTATGACATCAATAACTTACACTACTCGTCGCCGTTACCACCGCCACCCGCCACCACCACCACCCGTCGCCTCCACCATCACACCTCCGCTGCTACCCACCATCGCCACCGTATCGCACGAATATCCATATAGTTTTTAGATAATTTATTCCATTCCATCTTTGATACGGACTTACCGAACAAGAACTTCTGTTTTTCATCACTTTCAAAATCCTATAACCCTTACGCCATTATAATTTCTTATGGGCCTAAACCCATACGACCACAAAAAAGCCCATATATATATACATACACATCAATCTATACATACAGTCATACAGACACCCTCAAAAACAAGTTTCTCAGGGTTTTGAAAAACTTTCCGACGAGTACTCCACCACCACACACACACACACACACACACAAATGGATTCCTATTCAACCAAACGAAAACGCGATAGCGACGAACCCATTAACAACGGAATCGACCTTTCATTACTAGAAGAAATCGAAAAGACCCAACATTCAATCGAATCAGTCGACATTAAAACCCTAAAGAAACTTGTTCTGTCCTTTGAACGCCGGTTCCATGAAAACATCGCTGCCCGTCTCAAATTCCCGGAAAACCCAGAAAAATTCGCTGATTCAGAAATCGATCTCCATCAAGATATCGAAAACATGAAAATTCTTGCAGGCGCCCCTGAGTTGTACCCAGAGTTGATAAATTTGAATGCAGTGCCTTCTCTTTTGGACCTTTTAAACCACGATAACACCGATATCGCGATTGATGTGGTAAGTCTCTTACAAGATTTAACTGATGAGGATGTGTTTGATGAGAATGATGAACCTGTTAAGATGTTAGTTGATTGTTTGTTAGAGAATAATGTGTTGGAATCTTTAGTTAATAACTTGTTGAGGCTAAATGAGTCTGACCCAGATGAGGTTTCGGCTGTTTATAGTACTTTAACGACTATCGAGAATTTGATTGAGGTGAAGCCTGCAGTGGCTGAAATGGTGTGTGAAAAGACGAAATTGTTGAGGTGGATTGTGGGGAAGATTAAAGTTAGGGAGTTTGATAGTAATAAGCAGTATGCGTCAGAAATACTTGCCATTTTGTTGCAGAGTAGTGTTGCGAATCAGAAGAGGTTAGGACAGATGAACGGTGTGGATGTGATGTTGCAGGCTGTTGCGATGTATAAGTCTAGGGATCCTAAGAGTTTGGATGAGGAAGAGATGGTTGAGAATTTGTTTGATTGTTTGTGTTGTATGTTGATGCCGTTGGAGAATAAGGAGAGGTTTTTGAAAGCGGAAGGTGTTGAGTTGATGATTATTATTATGAATCAGAAGAAGTTGTGTTATGGGTCTGCCATTAGGGCGCTTGATTTTGCTATGACAAAGTATCCGCCTGCTTGTGAACGATTTGTTGATGTTATGGGGCTTAAGACCGCTTTCCCTGCTTTCATGGGTAAGGCAAGTTCGTTTTCCTTCCTATTATCTTATTGATATTGATTTATTCATGTTTAATAGTTTTAGTGTAACTTCTATTATGTGTTGCACACTTGCACCTAAAAGGCAAGTTGGTTTTCCTTCTGTAATTGTCGTATTATCATTAATCTGCTTGTGTTTTTTAAACTTCAGTATGCGATAACTTCTATGATTTGTCTTAATGTAAATTAATGCTTTTAATCATAAAACCTATTATTGGTACTTCAGCCTTCATATGTCTTAGAGTAATGATATATAGGACTAATTGGTTGGCCTACAAATATGGCTACAAAATTGGTACTGACACATGACTCTATGAGTGGCTAAGATTTAGAGACGAAAATTAGTCACATTTATCATTTTTCTATGTTTGAAGTTTGTAAATTTTCAAATTGGTACAAGTTTACACATAAACAAGCCAAGGTTGCCTCACTATAATGTGCTTGTTTTGTGTAACAGTATTCAAATGCTTAATTTCCTTCATTCTATTGGCATTTTTAGTATATCTATAACTTGCTCTGTCAGATAATGTAGAGATTGGTTAAAAGTTTATACATCTGTTTTGATTTTGTTGAATGAATTGTATAATCTTACCATATCACCTGCTATATGTTGCATGCTTTAGCCGATTGTTTTTATGGCATACTTTATATTCATCAAGTTTAAGTTTTTTGACATCTATACCATTGGTTGATTTAACTTCAGATTCCAACAACCAAAAACAAGAAAAAGAGATCCAAAGAAGAGTTGGAGGAGCGTCTTATATCACTGGTCGCATCACTTTTTGGTAAGAAGGCAAGTAAACCTTGATCTTGTATATATTGTTGTGATCCTGCAGCTTTTCTTTAACTCTATGCTTGTTATTCTTTTAACTTCTAGAGATATTTTTGTCAGTGATATCTTTTACGTATTCCCTTGTTTGTGTCTATGTTCTAAAGCTGAAATTCAAAATATGCAAGGCCTACTATACTACTATGCTTTTAGTGAATGGTTTACTGTGTATCTCATGGCATCATATCCATAGCATGGTAGCTGATACTTATATGTTTAACAGCAGAAGTTTTTTAACGTTGTCAGAAGTGTCAAGTCTTGGTGATCTTTGTTTTGTTTCTTAAGGAACAAGGGAACCGTGGATCATCTAATTTTATCCTATTCTAGTTTTTTAGTCTTTTTCTAGCTGGTGGTTTCTTAGAATCAGTTTTGAATTTGTCTACTTTTCCACGTATTTTAATGTTTTTCTTGGAGGCCCCGTGTAGAGTGCGTGTTTGAATAGTTGGGTAAAGATTGGAAGCACGGTAGTCTTTTAGATATGCATTTGGATTTTGTGTGTGTAAGAATCGAATGTTATCTATGATCTGGGGTGGTACCAGAAAACTTTTTGGAGGGGCAAACCTTAGGGTGTATATTCTGCTTGGTTAGGTCATATGATTGAGGTTTTTTTTCCTGGTTTACTTTATCATCTAATCAGATCAGATATTCAGATCTAAACTTTTTGGTAGAATATTTAGTAGAAATCCATAATTTTTCAAATGTCAAAATTAAAGATTTAGTATAAATTGGAAATGTATATAACTTAACAATTATTTCTGACTTAGAAACTCTTCTTATTGTGTCACCTATTGTAAGTTTGTTACTTTTTAAGTCTTGTCGTTATTTAAATCATAACTTGACGTTAGTATAAGTTTAGTATACCATATATAGATCTCCCTGTTTTTGTCGGAAATTTTTTATATACATTCATTTAAATTTTGAACTTTGAATATTTTTTTATGGTATCACAAGCTTTATTTACTTTGATATATAAAGAAATAAATAAATAGAATGAAAGGAAAAAAGATAACGGAAAAGGCTGTTGTAAAGAAAAACAATACAATTATTGCATGAGATTCGAACGAGGTTTAGTGTTCCCGGCGCGTGCCATTTTGACCATCCAACGACAAGCTTTCTTTATTGAAATCTTCATAAATTAATATTTAATCTTACGGGGCAAACTATAATCGCACGTTCTTTTCAAAATCTTTTTGCATTGATCTCAAACGCTTCGAGGGGGCAGGTGCCCACCCTGCCCCCTCCTGATACTGTCCCTGTCTATGATGCTAAGTTGGTTAAGTAAAGTGTCCTATTTGAGATTTTAGACATAGTGTTTTTTTTTTCAATTAGTAGTCATGTGTTCAGGGTACTGATTGGACTTTTTTCTGTTGATTTTCTTGATTTGTGGTGTTTTGTTGGAGGGTTTATCCTTAAGTTGCTCTCAGAGTTTTCATCAAGATTAGCACTTCTAGTTTACAAAATAACAAATTCAATGATTAACGAAAAAATTACTTCAGAAATGGTTGTATTGATAATTTACAGAGTTGCTGGTTTTTAAGATTTTACTTGCCTTTTTAGTTTCTGTCTTTTTTAAGCTATAATTAAATATGTTACATAATATGTATTATGCCGGTAAATAGTAATTTGCATTGACGCATTGTCACTTTATGTTGCTAAAATAGGTGGAGTGCTAAGGGGTTCAAGAAGGGAAAGACTACTAAGTAAGTTTGTTGAAAATGAGTATGAAAAGATAGACCGGCTTATGGAGCTGTATATGAGGTAATTCTCTGCCATTACTCTTGATTTCAGCAGCACATGCTTATAAATACGTTCTACCCGTCTACAATTAACACTTTACTCAAAGTATCTCCTTTTGAGACTTCTATGCATTTTTTTCTTACCTTGGTTTTAATTCGATCTTTTCTACAGATATTCTAACAGAGTGAAAGAAGAATCTGAAAGGCTGGACGAACTCGAATTGGACGATCTAGAGGTTTACTATCCTGATTCACTCATATAACTGTATCTTTTTGTAATGATCTTCATTTCTACCCATTTATCTATAAATGGGTTAATTTAGGTCGTGGTTTATCTCAAGTAGTTTAAATCAAACAATTTAACTAACGGGGAACTGGTTAAATCACACGGGAAAAATGGGTTAAAAGTTACCCAAAGCGTATTTTTAAGGAATACAACCTTTTAAATCATTTTACTCAAAGATTTAAATTACTATGGTTTTTATAGTCAAAGATGAAGTTAGATGCAAGATAATTATTATTATAATATTATCTTGTAATGCTTGTTAATGCTTCAGTTATCTTTAAAGAATTGAAATGGAAAAGAAGTGGTTGCGGACTAAACCAATCCATCCTGGCCCGTATTTTCCCTCATACTGAAAAATGACATGTTGTGGTGACCCATTACCCAACCTGCACATCTTGCCATCTCTACTCAGTTGTTACTGATATCTCGGGTGATCTTCGTTAACATGCAGCTAATGCTATCATTTCATTGTTTCAGATGGATGAAGATGAAAAGTACAACCGAAAGCTGGAATCTGGTCTGTATTCTCTTCAGGTAAGGAGTTCACCATGTTGAGCCTTATTTTATGAAGACTAGTCTCTGGATTGCTTTTTTGTATGGCTTTCTGTTTTACATTTTGTATTCTAAGATCTTCTCTGTGTTGCTACAGTTAATTGCGGTTATTCTAGGTCATCTTTGGACTTCTGAGTAAGTTGCCAACAATCTTGATTCTTCATCTTGTTCTTGTGCTTTTAAAGGATCTTTTGCTAAATCTTGTTATTTTTAACCACAAATTTGCAGTCATCCTCGGATAAGATCAAGAATAGAGTTACTACTTAAGCAACAAAAGCTGACTAAGAAGGATGTCAAGAATGTCCTGCAGGTATTTATCTACATTTGATGACGGTATTGGATTGCATGAAAATCTCATGTTTTCTATTCTATGCGACTTTTGACTTATTTGTTCCTGAGATAACAAATATCTGAATGTTCCCGTTTAATTCAGTCTTTTACTAATGTTTTATGTTCGGGTAATTGTATTTGTATAGGAATATCATGACAACATTGGTGATCTGGACGGCCCAGATGAGAAAGAGAAAACACAAGCAAAGATCCAGAGATTCATCACTGCTTTGTGAGTCGGAAGGACAGATTGATCTGTAACTGGTGCTAAAGATGAATGACATTTACTGTTGCGTGATGGGGCAAATTTTTGTTGTAATGTTTCTATTTCAACCTTCAATGGCATTTGGTAAGCAATCTCGAGAAGTTAGATGCGATTCAGGTATGCTTTAGGTTACTGTGTGTGTTTAGAAATCTTTAAAGGGAGTCTTGATTTGTACCTTTAATTCAGAAATCCCAATCTAATACAATTGTTATAACAGTTAAATTTATGACCTGCAAATTGTTTATAACAATTGTTGAACGAAAAACAGTTTTAGAAGACATGTAACCATTGCATATTGTAGTACAAGATGACAATATTATCTTTGTTTTTTTTGCACAAACCCCTAGAAATTAGTTTTTGGAAAAGTATATAAAACGGAAAGAGTAATGTACTCTCACCAATTAAATCATGTATATGTACTCTCTTTCTTATTTTTCTCTTTTTGTTGATTGGACCACCTCATATGCCACGTATGATTGAATTAAATGCAAATTGGAGTCGGAGATGTATGGTGGCACAAATAGGAAAAGTTAATGGTTATATTGTCAAGCAGTTAGGATTCTCATTTCTTGCTCCTTATCTAAGAAGTGTAGACTGAGCCAACTCTTGGCTCGTTTTCAATCAATCATGGAATGCCTGACTCCGTGAGGATGTGTCCTATAGGAGCGCAAGCCTTTGGGCGAGTGGTGAACTACTTCAATGTGGTATGCCAAGACTCAAGAGGGTGTTATACCCATTCCGTTCCAAAATATATGTCCACCTTTCTATTTTGATTTGTTCCAAAATAAATAGAGCAATACTAGGTTGATAAACATTTTACAAACAAATTTTTTAGGGCTGTCAATAAACCCGCCAACCCGAAACCCGACCTGAAAAAAGCGGGTTAGGGTTGGGTATTTTCGACCCGCCAACCCACCAACCTGATTTTTTTTGGGTCGGGTTAGGGTTGGGATTTTCGACCCACGGGTCGACCCGCCAACCCGACATCTTTT
>JAOEHQ010046058.1:0-11858 GCA_025447715.1 Asclepias incarnata
CGTCACGTGTCGATCAAAAAATGCTACAATCCTGTCTTAGTATATTAAGTAGGATTATTATATAGATTTAAAAGTACATGTGTTGCTTAAATAAAATGTCACGTGTCGATCAAAGAATGCTACAATCTTGTTTTAGTATATTGGTAGATATTTCTTGTTTCAAAAGGACCCGATTAAATGTTGTAAATTTGCGAATTGCATTGTTGTGTTGTATGAATAGATATTTTTCCTTCTAGCCCAGAGGGTTGATGTGAAAAATTCTCTCAGGGTGTATCTGAAAAACCTAAGCATAATAATAATAATAATAATAATAATAATAATAACCAAAAGAATTCCCGCGCATACGATGCGACGGATTTTAATTTTGAAGGCCTTTTTATATTAGTATTGGTTAACCTCACTATAAACCGAATCATCTGAAATAAATTTTAATGAATAGTAAAAAAAAAAAAAAAACTTTTTTTTTCATAATCAAAATTGCAATGAATGCCGTGTATTAAATATTTTAAAAAATGTCAAACTTAACTTAAAAATGATTATCAAATCAATATTTATTTATTGTCATATTAGTTCTTCAAAATTTTGAATAGTAAGACACCACTTATCTCAATTATAAGGTAATGTAGATAATAATAATAATAATAATAATAATAATAATAGGAATGAGTTATGTAACATTTTCTTAAGGTGACATGTGTCTCTTTTGACATGTAAATTAATTGTATTTATTAATATAAATTTTAAATTTTAATTATGTAATAGTTAACAACTAACCTTACTTATATACCTTAAACTATTAAGGTATATTGATTGTTTTTTCTTTTTTTTTCTATTTTTTCCATTCATTGATCAATAAAGAAGTTATTTTTCATTCCATCTTTGATTTACTTTTAATTGATCATATAATATATATCCGACTTTGTTGATTTTTTTAATTGTATGCTTCTGTTTTCTCTTTTCAGCGATCAATAAAGAGGGTATTTTTCATCTCATCTTTGATTTATTACATAGTCAATTCGTATATCGTACGGGTATTCAAACTAGTTTAATATATATATAAACTATGAAAAAATTCATTTATTTTTTTATAACACTTTTAAGATTTTCATAATAAATATTAAAACAAATATAAATTAAAACTAAACTATATGAGTCGATTGTAAAAAAAAATAAAAGTTTGACTAAATGTATAAAGTAAATATTAATAAAGAATTAAACTTAGGTATATACTGGCCATTTTAAATCTTTGAAATTTATATGTTTCAACAAATATACTCCAATCTTTATAAGGGAATACTAGACGTATGCTCGCGCGATGCAGCGGCAATGATGGTAGTGGGGCGGTGTAGTGGAGGCGGTGGTGGCTGCGGCGGTGGCAATGGTGGTGGTATGGTTATTAATGTAAAAGGGGTAGTGTAGTTATTTTAGAAATTAAAGGGTAGATGTTGTAAATTAATTTCATTAAGGGTATATTGGGTATTCAATAGAATCATGGATAGTGTTAGTTATATTAGTAAGGGCATTTTAGATATTTTAAAGGTAGAAAGTTTAAAAAAGGGGGATGGATAGTTTGTTTTATAAGGGAGTAAAGATAAACTTAGTTGATAAATATAACATTACTAAAAAATTGAAAATTTAATTTATGGGTTAAAAAGGCCACATGTCATTCAAAGGAAACGTTACAAGGAATATTTCGATCATGTTTTAACTACTAAGTTAGACAGATAGCTTTAGGGATGAGCATGAAACCATCCGGGTTCCGGTACTGATGATACCGGTCCCGAAAGTCATCAAAACTTGATACCGATCCCGGTCTCATATAAAACCGGTATCGTTCTGGATCGATACGATACCGGTATTTCCAGATATTTATGGGATTTTTTGGGTACCGTAACGGTACCGATCCCGAAAACTATCAAAAGTTGGTATCAATACTGATCCCACTTTAGGTACCATTTTTTTATACAGAGATCGGGATGCTACCGGGACATGATCGGGATTTAAGATTTTTTGCTCATCTTTAGTTAGCTTAAGTTAATTAAATTTAAATGTTAACAGCATTTTTAGACATATAAAAACTTGAAAATTAAGGAATGATTAGACAAAAGTGATATAATCTCTATCTCTGTAAAGATTTATGTATAAATATAAATAGTTTATCTATAAGTTAAAGTTTGTATGGCGTATCTAAACTTGTTAAACGTCAAGAACAGACTAACAGTAGTGTAAACAATTGGGGGCAGTTGTTCAAAATCTTGAAAACAAGTTCGTACCATCGTTTTCTTTTTATATCTATCATGAACTTCTCTTCTTATTTGGCAAAATTTTATTTTATTTTTTTGTCATCAAAAAAAGATGTGAAAAGTTTGATACAAGAAGCAGGAAGCACAAATATGAATATAACATAAATAAATAAATATTTATTTTGTTAATATACATAATTAAATTAAATATCTATTTAAAAATTTTGAGCATAAATAAATAAATATCCAGTGAAAAAAACATATTTCAAAAAAATGTCTTTCTAAAAAATTTGAACTTAATTAAATAAATATATTTTAATATATATAATAAATAAAACAATGTTCAATACATGGAAAAAAAATTTATGTAATAAATTATTATATTTTGAATTATTTAATATTTAATAAATATTGAAACTAATGTGGGAGCTTTGGTAGACAATGGGAGGTTTGGAGAGGTTCAGAATAAATTATGGATAGTCTTAACAAGGTTTGGTAATTACTGTTTTAGTTATTATATATATTAAAAACCATCATAAGGTCATCTCTAATGTCATATACAAAATGCCTAAACAAACCAACCATAACAGCAACACGTACCAGCAAACTATTTTAACATACTGAACACATTTTGCCTTCAACCCAACATACTGAAACTCAATTTGTTCATACCACATTATCATCCATATAAAACTAAAAAAAAACTATATTAAATATATATACACAAACATACTTAAAAATAAAAAGTAAAAAATTGAAGCTGGCCCCACAAACTCAACTTGCCTTCGGTTTGTTTGGGAGCAACTTGATATGCAAACTAGCAAGCAAACTAGCTCCATAATGGAAGCAAACTGATGCTCAGTCAAGCAAACTGGCGGGCAAACTATCCATTAGAGTTAGCCTAATGAACAGTGCCACCCTACGTGGCATTGTCCGGCTTCCGTCACGTCATACGTCGTTCTACCGCTCGGATTTTGCCACGCAACACCCCGTATTACTTTTTTTTATTTGTTTTATTCAAGGTTTCTTGCCCGGTTTATTTTCTTCTTGGTTTTTTGTCACGTTGCACCCCGTTCTATTGTTCAGATTTTGTCACATAGCTCTCGTTTTAGTTTTTTATTTTTAATTATTATTAAAGGTTTCTTATATGTAATAAAAAATAAAAGAAAATAAAATGTATGTCATATTCTTATGTATTTGATATGTTCATAAATTATTGTTCCCCTGTTCTAGACAAATTTCCACTAAATCCCTTTCCCTCTTTGTTTTTCATCTCCCGCTTTTATTTTCACATTGGCCGCCAAAATACGTTTTTAAATCTTTTAAATAAAACCATTTCAAAATTGTTTTAGATTTCGTTTTATACTTGCCTAACCAATCCCCACATCATTATTTGGAATAAAAAAAAAAAGCTTCATAAATCCACTTAATTTTTACAATTTATCCATCACATCTTGAAAGCTTTTGCCACCATTTTAATCCACAAACTTCTATAAACAGTTTGAAACCTTTTTAATTACAAAATGATCCACGAAAATTTCAAAATTTTTGGGGAAACAAAGTTTGTAGGTTGGAAGTTTTGTTGTGTGGTTCTTCAAGTTTTTCACTAATGTATGTGGATAACCATTTTATGCTCTTTATTGTACTTTTATATAAATGCTTTCATTATTTGTGTAAAGATTTTGGGTTCTAGATCTCAATATATTTTTTATTTTTTATGTTTTATGTTTTATGATTTTAGTGTTAATCAATGATATTTTGTTGAATATAAGATTATTTTGGTGCAGGAGGAATTTTAATCTGTCATAACCATTGGTTTCCATCCCCTTTCTATCCATTAATGAACTCTGGAGGAGAGTGTAAGTACAGGTAAACAAATTGTAAATATTGACATTGATTTCTAAAGTAATTTAACATACCATATTAACCTTCTTTTTTAGACATTCTGGTCTATTTAATTATTTGAATGATGGTTGATGTAAGTTATCTAAATTTGTGTAATTAAGTTGATTTGGTTGCATTACCTTTGTGTAATTTGTTATAATTATTTGAATGCAGTGTTACCAATAAAGTGAGAGGATGGAATGTGGGTATTATTTGCTTAGTTTTATGTTTGATCTTCTTCCTATCAAACAAGGAGCTTCCTTATTTTGTAAGTACATCTTTCTTATATCTTTGTATTTATATATTTTATCTATTCCACTTAAGTTATTTACTTTTTAAAGTCACTAAACTTTGTCTTTGTGTTTTTCGTTTGCTTATAGATTTGGAATTACAAAAGCAACGTCCAAGGAGCTCGGCAATTTCATACTTCATTCAACAGTTCCTTTATTTTCATGTTTTCTCCTTGAATCCGTTAGGCCATTGA
The DNA here is from genome assembly GCA_025447715.1 of Asclepias incarnata. NCBI lineage: Eukaryota > Viridiplantae > Streptophyta > Magnoliopsida > Gentianales > Apocynaceae > Asclepias > Asclepias incarnata. The sequence continues at coordinate 4,612 of JAOEHQ010046058.1, forward strand.
ATAGAGTTGTTTATTTTATTGAACAACGTATATAGTCATCGAGTATAATATATTGGCATAGAGGCGTTGATTTTATGTAACAATGTATACAATTATAATGGTAGATTAACATATGATGTATTGTTAATGTATATATGAAATGTCAAGTTGGTTATATTGTGTTTTACTTCATTAATTTAGTTTTTGGCAGTGTTTGGTATGTGTAGTGTCACGTTATACATGTAATGTACATGTCGGTTTAGTTTATGTCTATCCTTGAAAGAAAATAGAAAAAAAAAATCCAAATAAAAGTAGATATGAAGCTGATTCAAATAAATTGATTTAAAAGATTTCACAAAATCAATTCATACTTTCATAAAACCGATCCAAATGCTCTAACATGCAACTCACAAAATACATTAAAACTGATCCAAAAGACAAATAAAATGATCTAAAACATTGCTAAAACAGATCCAAATAGTCTACTGAAACCGATCCATAAAGTTCAATAAAATCGTTCCATGAAAATCTTTTTTGGATCGTTTTTAGAACCGCTCTAAAAAATCAATTGTTTTTTGGATCGATGGCTTTTAGATCGTTTGAGAATTCTTCCAAAATAACTATTTAAGGTGTTCCAAAAAATCATTTTGTGTAGTAGTGAATCTTGACCAATACTTTTACGATACATGTATCTTACTACTAGGCTACCATTGGTGAAATCAAATGCATGTAATATAGCATGTTCAAATTTTATTTTCTTTGTAAAAAAATAAATAATCAATCGTACGATATATATTATCAATTCGTACTTCGTACGGGTATTATGACTAGTATATAAATATATAGAGATAGAGATATATATAGAGATTGAAAATTGTTTTTATTAGTAAACAAGGTGGATATATGATAATTGTAAGTTAGTCTTGTAGTCAATATTTGTCAAAGAAGTTATATGCCCTTTGGATCTAGAATGTGGGTTATATAAATATGAAGGGGACGGAAAATCGAAATGCCCATCCAACTATGTTTCACTTTTTGGTTGTATCTCATAATGGGCTATTCCTTACTTTTCTTAAGATCATAAAAGAACATTTACAAATGGGCACTATCATCACATAATGACATATGTTTTAAGACCATCATAAATGATCATGGTGGTTAGTTAGGTTGAACCTATAAAAATGAATACGTTATGTCTCGAAGACAAAGTCGAAAACTAAATACTAACTAATACCGGTATGACATTATTTCAGTTAATTACTAGTCATAAAATGTGACAATATTACAATTACAATCTTAAAATATGTATGGTTTGAGCAACCTAGCTAGATCATAAACCTAACACTGAGCTCCTGGGTTTTTAAAGAAAGAAAAGAAGGGAAGGGGAGAGAAGAATAAGGGAGGAATGGACCATCCTTCTGCATATGGAAGGAAAGGTTCGAAAGGAAATTTAATTATATTAGTCTTGATCTTCTCTCCTTTTCTCTCTTTTAATGAAACTCGGGGCACAACATTCCTTCCTCTTTCTTCCCCTTCCTTCCCTTTTTCTCGTTTAATAAACTCTGGAGCAAGGCATAAATGTTGGTATAGAGACATATACAACAACATTGTTGATGTAGAGTTTAGTTCTAACTTAAATGTCTTATAATTATGAAATTTAAGAATAACAAGGATATATTTAAAATATTTAATTTGAAGGTATATATATATGGAAAATTTTGATATTCTAGTTTTTATGCAGATAAAAGTAAAATTAGAAGGCACATACATATATACTAGCACAGTACCGCGCAATGCGGCGGCAATGGCGGCGACGGTCTGGTGGTGGTGGCAACTGGTTGTGATGACGACGACTATTGGTGGTGGTGGCGGCGTTGAGTGGTGTAGGTTGATGTTAATGTAATTGATGTAAAGGTGGTAGTAGAGATATTTTAAAAGATAAGGGTTTATGGTGTAAATTAATAAGATAAGGGTTTAGGATGTAAATTAGTTCATTAAGGGCAAATTGAATAATTCTTTATAAGTCTTTAGGTTCATTAAGGGTAGTCTAGACATTTCACATGTCTCAATTTACGTAACTTTCAATAAGGGGTGGATAATTTTTAATAGGGAGTAGAGATGTGTGTATTTTGTTTTTAATCTAGTAAGGAAATTGAAATAAATAATATAATTTTGTGGAGTTAATGTAAAAATGATAGTCATTACATTAAATTTTTGAATTTTTGATATCAACAAATTTAAATTCCAAATTTATCCATTGAATTTCAGGCTTTTTGTCATTACTGTTATTCGCGAGTCTTGTTAAACAAGTTTATCAAAACACAATGTAAGATGTTAGTTTCTTGTTTTTTTATTATTACTGTTATTCCCAAGTATGAACACTCAAGTCTTAATTTTTTTTTTTTTTTGGAACGGCAAAATATATTAATACAGGCAACCAGCAAGGCGCTAGTTGTTAAAATACAAATACAGAAATCTAGAAAAAATACACGCCAACATCTAGACTCTAACCAAGACGTACATTACCTGCGAGGATTACAAAAAGGGTGAAAAACTCGTGCCAATTACGACAGACAAGACACGAGAAAAACTCCCAACCAACAAAGGCCGAGCCACCGGTTTTCACTTTGTGGTGTTTTTGATGTAATCCCAACCATGCCGTGGTGCAACTACAGCAAGTGCTCGTAGAACGTGTTAAACCAGAGTAAATACACTTAGTACAGGTGTGTTTAGTTTTCTTGTTTTAGAAATCAAGTACAACCTTGTATACATAGTATTCTAGTTTAATACAAATTATGTCATCCTACGTGTTTTACAATTTGGCTAATATATGCTCTCACGAACAAAAAATCCATTCATTTGAGTGTCCTTGTTTGTTCCTTCGTTCGTAAACTTAAATGAATGAAGATGAACAAGTCTCATTTTTAATCGTTCGCTTCATATATATCCCTAGTGAAATAACTCATGTGCGCTACTCAAAAATACAATCCCTGCAAATGTGTCAAAAATCAATCGGAGTAATACATAAGATGTACGAGTATATGTTATCAGTGGAAGAAGAAAGACAAACCAATTAGCTAAAAACGTTTACTATTTAGCTTTTCTGGCTAAGAATATTTATATACAAACAACTCTGTCACCAAGTTGGTCTAGTAACAAAGAGTTTTATTTTTTCACAAGAAGTCTCAAGTTTGAATACTACTATAGACATATCTTGGAGGTGGCGAAGAAAATGGTTTGAATTTACCACGAGCAAAGCCCAATTAGACCGCTAAAAATGAACCAAAACTGACTTGTCATCCTAGGTTAATCTTTAACCAAGGAAAACCTTTTAAGAATAAAAGAAATATTTATAAATAAATAATAATAAGTTAAAAAACAAATCTGATGAGATACATAAAGTGTTTGATATTAATGGGCTCGACACGAATTTAACGTCTGCAGTTTATTACTTCTATAGTTCTATTAAATAACAAGGATATGGTCATATGGATATCTGGCGAACTTGTCTCGTAATGGGCCTATAATTAACCCAGCCCAAATTCTAAACTTCAAGTTAAATGTCCAGGTCGACCAAATTGTGACATAGTCCATACGAGAAAATTGAGCAAATATCAAACAATAGATCAAAGTTTTGGAAACCTTCGGGAAACAAGTAAGTGTTTAACGAGGATTTGTGTCTGTGTTTCGCTGTGGATTTATATTTTTTCTTTTTTAAATTATAAAGTGAAAAAAGTTGCGGGCCAAAAATAAAATTCGATAAAAGTTGAAGATTAAAAGTTGATGCAAATAAGAATCTATGATTTAAAATAAGTTAATGAGGAAAGAGTTGGGGAAAAACTTACATGTTAAAAGATCGGGGCAAAATGGAAGGAAGGAAGGAAGAAAAGTTTAAGAGCTAAATGATAGAGTGAAATTACTACTTTACCCCTGATTAGTTAACTTAGTTAATAACTACCGATGTATATCGATATCTATACTATATTATAAATCTTTTGTCATTTTGTCTTAAGATTCAAATTTGAAGTACAACTAATCAATTTTGCCTCTAAGCATAAAATGGAAACTAATTAAATAATTATTCATACCATAAATAATCACCTCTTTTTAACATCACCACCGTTTCCTCACCAGCCAATTATCTTAACTGAACAATTATAAAATAATATACCGTAGCAGACAACGGGACCGGCAAAAAAAAGTTAGTTTGGCAGGAAACCCTTGACACGAAAAAATGGTTTAATCTGTCATGAGTCATTAAAATTTAATCATATACATTATTCATCTCTAGCTTGCTAATACTATGAAAGGAAAGTCATGGGATTTGATTGACATAAAAATATAGTCACAACCATTGTTTGTTGGAAATTATCATTTTTGGGTGACAATATATACACAATTCAAGTGATATATCATTTAAAAAATTAAAGTACGTGTTTGTGATCAAAAATTCAAAGGTCATAAACTAAAACAGCTCAATGTGAGCAAACCATATGATGTTGGGTAATGGAAGTACACTAAAGAAATATTAAAGACAAACCGTTTTAGGTTAAACTTTTAGCATAATAAGAAATTAAGAATGATATAAGAAGTTAACTAATACGGAGTACTATTATAAAATCTAGTTGTCCCCGACTCCGATTCCGGTTCAGTGGCGGAGCTACATGGAGACGAAGGTTGGCCGATGAGCAAGTATAGAGTATCAATTTTAAGCTACCTTTGACGAAACAAATAATATTTTTTACGACGTTAATTGAGTTATTGATTAATTACTAGTAAGTGGATACTATGAAAACTTTATATTATTAAAAAAATACATATACATATGTTATCCATATCAAATTTTGAAGCCTTAAAAATTTCGAGACCTAAAGTGTTTGTTTTATCAGCGTTATGATTAAAACGGTCCTGATTAATATTGACATGCATAATCAAATAAACGGTTCATTACAACAAACCATGTAAGTAAAATTGTCTAATTTTCCAAACAGAAATAATAATATTACTAGTATTATTTATTAAAATAACAACAGATTTTACACATTGTGCCAAATCTATATGAAATGTTTTTTTTAAACAAACGAAAAGAAAACTTAAAAAAACTCAAAAAAAAAAAAAGTTCAAGATGACAAGTTTTACTTGTCAAAATCTTGTTTCAATACAACTTGAGATTGATTTCTTTTACAACTTCAAAAATACAACAGAAAGGAAGAAAAAGGTACATTTTAGTTGCAAATCTCACGAGCAATTCCAACACGAGAGTTGGCAATATCAAATAAAATCCTTAAGTTTTGTTGTTGCAAATTTGCGATAACATTCAACACCGAATTCACGTTATTGGGAGCTGATGCCATCGCCAAGCAAGCGAGTGTTCCGGCACTACTATGTATCAATGTGTTCTCCACAGGTAGAACAATGTCCAGCCCCGTAAAATGTAGTGTCATTTTGGGGGCGACATCTTCATGTGTCACCGAGAAACATGTGTCAAATGCACCTAATGAAGAAAACGGCCCTTGTGTTTGGTTTCTAAATGCCTCCTTAATTGCGTTGTAGGCATCAGGCACGAATCGTGTTATGACTGTGCCTGAATCGATGATGGTTCCTCCGCCGGTGGTTGGGTTGAACTCTAGTAGCTCAGGAGCTATAGGTACCTTGACTCGACCCACACTTATGCCGGTGAGATTCACATAGTATAATGTAGGTCGACGTGGGTTTATTAGAAGTGGTGTGTATTTGATGTTTTTGGGCTGACCATTTGGGCCGAGCTTAAGTGACCCTGAAAAATAGTAAGATCTAAAACTAGGTAAACAATATGAGAACACACCGGCATATAATGATCCAGATTGAGAAAGCACCGACAAGGGTCCACGACCCAAACCCAACAACCCTTGAGGAGGGATTGATTTACCCGATACAGAACCTATGCACCCAAAAACATAGCTAGGGATCGTGTCATTCGCCAATTGAAGATTATCACGAGATAACGTAGCTGAAAATGAGGAATCACCACCATATGATTGGTTAAACAAGCAATTACCAACTGTGGGTCCAGCTGCGGGACATGAAAGCCCATAGGCTTGAACACACTCTGAAGTTGCACAATCCACCGTAAAATAACTTCCTGATGTGTTTGGAGAGAATGTAGTGGATGAACAACCCGTACATCCACTGCATGGAAGCCATGCAGTGTCTGCACTGGTGTCCAACACCATGAACATAAGTTGAGGGGGTGTGCCAATTTTCACCCGGGCCACATAGTTACCAACATTTATGACTTGGCCCGGTGCAATTGGCACAGAAGTTATGGGCTTCGTGGCAACAAGACTCGACAGGTAGCTTAGCCGTTGAGGGTCTTTGGAGGTCATGTTAAGGACTGTAGCGGCCCATGAAGAAGTCGGCTTTGGTGAGTCAAACGGTGAGCATTTACCGTAGATATGGATGATGGAAAGATCCGAACCATCCGATTTTGGTTCCAAAGATGGGCATGGATCAAAAGCTCTTGTGGTAGCAAGAAAAGCAATGAAGAAGATAGCAAAAATAGGTGAGTCCATGACTTAGGATGGATTTGTTGAAACACAACATTCTCTATAACTCTATATATAAAAGAGTATTGGGCAAGTGAATTGACAATAATACCCTAGTCCTTATTATTTGCCTTCCTGGAATCTTGGTTTCTTTTGGAAGATGTCAAGTGATTTTTGGAAGCTCATAATGATTTCAATCGATTCTATCCTATCCAAAAAATATATTTAGATTTATTAATTATTTTATTTATTTAAATGAGTCCAAATCGTCATTTCTAAAAAAATTGTAGTTGAGATATTGAACAAATTAATTTGAATTTCATACCATTTCATATTTTCTGTGCTTACGGAAGGATCCAACGAATAATTTGAAACCAAATGGATTATTTAACTTGTATTAGGTTTGCTTTTGTTTACTTCTCATCTTCTTCATAATTTGCAATGGACTTCCATGCATGAGCTTATATAAATATATAACTAGTTACACGAGCCAGCGTTACTGGTAAAACTGAGTTTAGATAGTGTGTGACGGTCATTCCAAATGATCTAACCTAAATCGATGGTAGAAGGCAGTAATCATTGGCACAAAACATACAAATGTAGCTTATTTCCCTTTGGATCAATATGCACGTATTCCAAATGATCTAACCTAAAGTACGTATTCGTGTTTTTGTGAGAATTTCTGTTCACATGTTACAAAAATCTATCAAATGGAACCCGTCAAAATCCATGATCTATCACTCT
>JAOEHQ010046059.1:0-11857 GCA_025447715.1 Asclepias incarnata
TAATATATAAATAATATAAATATTAAATGATAGTAAATGATATGATAAATAAGGAAATGTTTAAATTTTTTGAAAATGAAGACACCAAGCATATGCTTTATTAGGTAGTTTAGATAACAGTATAAGCAACATTTTTTGGGGGAAGTAGCTCTTTTGGCATAGGGTTGGGATCTTCTCAAGTAGGTCATGTTGAACCAATAAAAAACTCTAAACATGATAATATTGTGTGCCATATTCACCAACACATATTAAAACCAAAAATTAATCTTTTCCTGCATCCCTTTAAATAGATGCTTATAAATATTAAAATAACAATCCATTAGTTTAGTAGTTGTAAAAATACACTTTGAGCGACTCTTGACCCATCTGACCCATCTGACTCTTTTCATATTTAGCTAAGTTACTATTTTACCCATTTGACCCGCTAGTGGTAAAAAGTAACCCGAATAGCCATCTCTGCAGTAGACCTACACATCAGTGGGATATACATGTACACATGTTTATATAATTCCAGAACAGAAAATTCAGTAAAATTATGTGGCTCATAATTTTCAGTTTAAAGCATAAGGTCGATACAATCAATGTCAAATGAATAACCAAAGAAGAATATCTAACCTCCATACGGAACAACTTAGTGGGTACAATAATCCCAACACCAACGGAGCTTCGGAACGAGTCGCGGTACTTCTGTAGTGACATATCTTGAAAAGAATTCTCGGTCAATTTGACAAGACTCCCAGCAGAAGCAAACGCGTGTCCATGAATACCAGCCTCTCTCAACACTTTCAATGGAAGATCAAACGAAAGGTCTGCAAAAGCAGTGACTGCAAGGTCTCCACCAAGAAAGTCCCTTTCAGAAACTGCATCTTCAGCTTTGTCTTTAGCCTCCCTTCTAGGCAAACTGGGCCCCAGTCCCCTACTTTTGAAGCCCAATAATGATGTTGGGCCTCCTAATGTGCAAACAGGAGAGGAATTCCCACCCAAAAAGAAACGGTTGGGTAAAGATACAGGTGTCTTCGAGGATCCATTTCCCCATGGAAATATAACACCACCGGCGACCCCAAAGTTCAGAGCAGCTCTAGCAAAACCCAACGGCACAGCTTGCCGGATATCAAATTCCTGCCAAGTAAAAAAGAATGCATGCTTATTAAAGCTTTAAAAATTAAAGGGGGTGATTATCATTAGCAAGGATTGCCAAATGTTCTGGGTTACCCACTTACCCATTAGAGATAGAAAAAATAACCCTTATCATCCCATTCATAAGTAAACGACTGATATCATCACCTCTGATATTATTAAAGCTGGTTTAGGAGGTTTTATGCATTAATAGTACAAGTTGGATGACTTTTGACAAATTTGACCAGTTACCTTTTTAGCTGTGTTATTGAATTTACCCGCTTACCCATTAGAGATAGAAAAAATAACCCTTATCAACCCATTCATATGTAAATGACTGATATCATCACCTCTGATGGTAATTCATAATCTACTTATTGTTATTGCAGGGGGCAATGAGTAGGCATCAAGTCGATACACAGGATCATGGATTTACCCTTTTTTTTATGATTCCCATTATCCTGCAATTTTATAATAGGAGTAGCTAGACCTAGAGCCCAATTGTGATTCTGGAGTTACCTCAATGCTACTAAAGACTAAAGTAAACTCTTGTGCGAGAATCTTAGGGTAGCAATACAATGATCAAATACATGATAAAATTAGAGTAGGACGTTGAAAATACTGATAATCATATCAAATAAGTCGATATCAAACGAAGAAGCAAATCATAATTTTATAGTAAAGAATTCAAGAAAGTGCAGAAGAATGAAAAACTAGGCATGAAAGAGCACAAAACCTGTCGGATAAAACGGGCACTCCGATAATCAGGAAAAATGCCTCCAAGTTGAGAAGTAGAAACAAAAGCAAACCCTCTAGTTGGTCTAAGAGGCGAGTCCCTCGTGTCGATCTTATATGTATAGTTCAAATGTGAGAGCAAGTTATGTCCAAGCTGCCTTCTTACCGCCATCGAAGCCATTTGTGATGGATCAGTTAAGGTTCGCCAGGAGAGATTGTATGATAGGTCATGGTTCCTGGTTGACAATAGCCCAAGCGATAGACCCAATGATTGTTCTTTGTAAGAGGAGAATTTCAGCCAATCTTGAGAAAGCAGAGACACTCGAGCCACAACAGGATTAACCAACTTCATGAATCTGGGCAAATAGACACCAGTACTAACTTCTGTTGTTTGATCCCAGCCATAGGACAAAGAACCATCCCAGATATCTCCATACCCTAGCATGTTTTTAAGCTTGAGTTTACCCTCAAGTGACCAGGATCTAGCCTACAAAAAGAATTTAAATAAATGACGAGTTCCCCACATGAAAGATTAATATATACAAGAAGACTAATACTATGTAGTATGTATAATGCAATGTGTGTGAACACAACAACATCTTTAAGGCCTACAGGAAAATATAAATCGTGTTTTTGACCTATCGCGGAAAAAAGATACCGGGACATAATAATTTCAGTCAAGCAGCAAAGGTAACCACTAACCAGCCAACATGGTGATTTAAGTATTCACTTGATATGAAATAATAACTGATATAATTTTGTGCATATACCATGCTCTCGATTCATCACAGCTTGGCAATGTTTAGAGATAACAGATTGGATTCAATAGAAAACATATGTGCTGTTAGCTTCCCTTCTATTCCTATCTCTTTTAGTTAGTTCATGCTGGTTTAAACAAGTGTCACACTATTACCATAAGAGGTTGAGACTTTAGAACAAGGAAAATAGTAGTGTCCAAAAAAAAGGTAGAATTTTAACTTTCACTTAGTCTTAGATCTTTGGCCAGGACATCATTAAATTTCATCTTGAAAGCAAAACACAGTGAAGACCTCTTATCATGTATTCATGTCCGGTTTCATTTGCAGAGAAACAAAAAGAAACATGTTGAATATATCTTCTTATACCCCAATGACATAAGTTAAAGGGTATAAATGACAAGCCAAGTAAGACCCACAAAGAATACAGAACATTATATATACAAAAGAAAAACAAAGAGGCATGTAATGAACTGTCCATGTTTCACGTACTACTGTATCTGCCATGATGGTAGTGTAGTAAATAAAAATGTATTTGTACTAGGTATCACTCCCATACTGCATATACTTTATGATTTCATTCTGCTAAGGCCCAAGGCCATTCCAAATGCAAAACGTAAGATTCAACGGGCAAAAAAAAACCTCCTCTAGAGACTTCAAACAGATGGACTGGACATTAAATTCCAATGAACGATTGCACAATTATAATTTACAAAAATGGTCACTGATATGAATAAAACATCTCTATAACTGAAAAAAAAAAATGTAAAATACTTCATAGCCAATCTACATATTCAAATAGAATGGAAACTGATACAATAAAACCAATAAACATAAGAAATAAATCGGACACGTATACCTACATAACTTCACATCATTAATCTAATTCGGTCTAGTAAACAGTGACACAAATTATGCTTAAATATCATTATAAATCATAAACTAGCTACATTACAATAATAATAACAACAACAAACAAAGTATATAAAGTAATGAATGAATGAATAATTATAGATAGATATATATACCTCGGGTTTGGTATAAACACCGACATCGCCGATCAAGGGGTTTTTAGTCTCAACAACTTCAATAACCACATTAGTGAATCCAGGAAGTTCAGGCGGGCCAGCATCTAGCGAAACATTAACGGAATCAAATATCTCTAGCTTTTGAAGACGGGCATTAACAATAGTAGCAGCTTGAAGCATCTCTTGAATAGATGTAGCTGTTTTCAGGGCTTGGATTTCAGCTTCAATAACTGAATCTTTAGTTTTAGTGTTTCCTTTGATAACGATGTCATGGACTTGTAAAGGAACGCTTTCTGATTGCATTCGATTGATGAGTTTTTCCATTCGTGATTTCTGTGTGGTTGCTGATTCTGTTTCTTCTTCCATATCTTCTTCTTCGATATCTTCGTGTTCATTGAAATGTGTCTCTTTTTCGTTTGCCATTTTTTGGTGTGTTTTTTACAATTTTTTTATTTTTTTTTATTTTAAGGGGGTGTGCTTTATATGCTTTTTGTTTGGGGGGCGGTGTGGCCTCGGCTGCAAGAAAACTCCTAAACCCTAGTTGCGTATTTCTTTTGCGTTTTAAGCAAGAAAGAAATGGGGGGGAAAATACCTATGTTTATTAGAGGAATATAATGATCCTAGTTCCAGGTCCCGTCCAATGGACGGGTAATTTTAACATATCGTTATAAAAATAATTTAATAAATCACAACAATATAAAATAAAAAGTAGAGTAAATTTATTTTATTTGAAGAACATTATCATATAGAAAATCCTTATGATTAAATTTAACTACGAAAGTGGTATTTTCTTAAATAAATGCATGCACAATCTTTCATATTTTGTTAGTTTTATGTATCATTTTACACTTATTATCAAACAGTAAATTAGTAAGAAGATAACGACCAACAAATGTCAGGTTTCAACATCAAGATAACAATATAACAAACTAAACATTGTAATTAAATAAAAAAAATAAAATTAGTTAGGAAAAAAGCAAAAAAACACATAAAAAATGCTTAAATGATAGGTGACAAAAATTACTCATATATTATCTTTAAAAAACATGAATAACGTCATCATAGCATGTTTAATAAAAATTTTAACACGAATCAACATGAGAATGATATAAAAAAAAACCAAAACAAAAGGAGTAAAAAAAACAAAGTTTTAGCTTTTATTTGAAATATAAAAAATGCAAATGCAATGTATTTAATGTATTTTTGTAAATTTTTTTTTTTTATAAAAAAAGCTTAAGATAATAAATGTCATATACTAAAAGATGTCATAATAGTAATGATCATATAATAGAAAAGTCGTATGTATTTCAACAATAAAATAACTTCGACAACAATTAATATGTTTATAAAAATATGTATAATATTTATCTATAAAACCAACTCATTTAGGTGGGTTGGCCACTGGTTTGTCTTAGGACGGCCATATGGAGTTTTGCTCCATTTACCCCTTTTTTTTTATAATATTTATCTATAAAGTCAAAAATAAAATTTAATACAATACATACACTACCACCGAAAACCGTTCTAATACAGCGGTCAACGAAGTCGTACACCATCATCCCTCGCTGTGTGTTGTCACTTAACATTATAGTTATTTTAAGTTTTTAAAGTTTTGATAAATTATTCACCAACGTGTATCATGCAGGTACAATTATACCTACGAATTATTCAAAATATATAATGAATTAAAAACTAAAATAAATTTGAAATAATAGAAAAATTAATAATTATGTGATAACCTTTATTTATTAGAAAATATTAAAAATTTAATTAAATTAAATGATAATGGAAATGGAAATGAAAAACCTAAATAATAGACTTTTTAAAAAAAGAAAAGGAAAAAGAAATATATTAAATGAAGAGAGAGAGGCGGGAAAATATTTTCAGGTGGGTTCTGGAGGTGCCAAGTAGTATATATATATATATATATTAATATATGCATTCATAGCAAGAAAGAAGTCAAAGACATGTGGTAGAGTTGGTTAAGGCTTTGGGCTTTGGTACAAGTGGCCAAGGTTCGAGTCTTGGCAACTACATTATTTATTCTTTGACATATGAAGTCCCCCAATGAAGGGGTTTGGGCCTGGTAACCCCAGGTTTGAATCTTGGAGGAGGCAAGGGTTTACCCCTATTAATTGTCGTGCATTCGGGCGGATTAATAGGGGGTTTTCCCCCCATCGGGTATTTGAAATAGGCATTTCCGCTTCGAGTGAGCTCTCTAGCGCGGACCCGGTTTAGACAACGTATGCTAGACCTTCCGCCGTTGAACTGTGACACGAAGCACTGATAAAGAAATTCATCTTTCAAAAAAAGTTAACAAAAATTAATGATGTGAGATGAGGAGGGGATTAGGAGCAAAACAGTCTTAACAGAAGAATACTAGTAATCTTAATCATGATTGATGATCTATGATAGTTCATATGATCAATGTTGAATAAAAATGGTCTAGTTGTCACTATATGTATGTATACAATCTTATGGTTGATACATCTTTTAGTTTGATTATTATGCAACTGGAGTCTGAAGAGGTTTAGGTAGAGGTTTTCGTCTGTCGTAAATGTTCATTTGCAACCATAATTTTCAACCGCATATTTCTCTTTTTTTTTTTTTTTCTTTCTTCTCCATAAATCATTAGTTTCATTTAATTCATTCAAAAAATTTTATCTCAAAAATCGTACATCGATAAATTATAAAAATTATATGGGTCTTTTTAAAATTTTGTCATCTTTCATTATAGAAGTCATCCGATATACTTTTGACGACTTTTTAATTTTCGGATAGAGCCAGTGTTGCTAAGGGCGGAGCCCGTTAGGTAGATCACCCCATCACCGATCACCCCTATGACCTATCACCCCACCAGCTACCCCTTATTAATACCCTTGAGTGCTACGCCCGTACCGTATCATCATCTGGAAAAAAAAAAAAAAATTTGTGAATGGGTTTTATTTAAAAATATTTTAAAAAATTAAAATTGAAAAAAACAATGTAAAAAGAATAAGAAAAAAAAAGGAAGAATGGAAAGAAATTGGGAAAAATATGTGGGTGAGATTTATTCCTTGCTTTTTCAATATTTTTTTAGTTTTCATTTAATTTTCTGGTTTTCAACCCTTTCTGTGACGTTTTAAATTTAAATGATAAAGAGAGCGGACATATCATTGACTCAAAGTCAAATCTACATGATTTGTTTGCTTTGTTGAGTAAACATTTAAATATCTTTCACATTGACCCTTTTAAAGATTGTGTTTTTTTATAGGATATCCAAATAACTAATAAGTGATTTGATCTGTGCGATCTGTATCTATAACATGTCCATTTTAAACATCGTGTCTTGTATACTTCTTTCATTTTATTAAAGCTATATAATTTACGCCGTAAATTTGATTGCATCAGTGAGTAGCAGTTGATCATGGTGTCTGTTGATACTTAAGTAATGAGAGGTGATATTCGTACCATCATATTTTATAGATGTACAACACTGTACAAATTATACAACTGACTGTAAAATCCATTAATACACATTTATGGTAGATCCATCAAAAGTAATGATACAAATATCATCTCCCTTAAGTAATCCTTCCAGGTTAATTTGAGAAACATTCCAAGTTTTTTGCGGTTACTTTTTTAGTTTCAATTTGTCAATCTTTGCCTGGAAACAAAGAGGGATTATTAGTCTGTTTGCTATTTGTTAATGGCTAATAAGAGTCTATCCCATATGTGGTTTTGTGACAGAATTAAAAACGGCAAAATGGGATGAATTGTTTCACACTTTTTTTATAAAAAAAATATTCGTTTAGAATTTTAATTAATACTATTAATATAAAGTTTCTTAAAACTTACAAACCATTTTAAAACACAATTCTAAGAATAAATAAATAAATAATACATTTAATTGGATTGTTATTAATCTTTTTCATCGAATATCTTACTTCGAAGTATTGATTCACATCAAATTTTTATAAACGTTTTACCGTATGCAACCTAAACTACCTGTATGCGTACCAGGGAAAATCAACAAAGTTTACTCCTCGTAGGCAAAAACCATTTTTTAAAAAAAACTGCTTAGTAACCGGCCCAAACCGGTTTTCACCAAAAACCGAACCGGTTTCTAACCGGTTTTAGTGAGTGGATATCCCCAACCGGATTATACCGGTTTGTAACCGAACCGGTTACAAAAACAGGTTTTAAACCGGTTTTTTGTTTTTTTTTTAAATAACAAAATTACTACGTAATTCAATATTTGGCTAAAATATTTGACGTAATTGCTAATAATTCAACACCTGGCCCAATTATTCGACGTATTTGCTAATTGTTAATGATTTGACAAAAAATATTCGACGTAATTGCTAATAATTCATTTAAAATTGCTAAATATTGCTAAAGATTCAAAGTTTTTCTACGTAATTGCTAATAATTCAATATTTTGGCCATGTAATTGCTAATAATTCAACACTTTGCCCAAATATTCGACGTAATTGATAATAGTTCATGACTTGGCAAAAAAATATTCGTCGTAATTGCTAATAATTTACTTAAAAATTGCTAAAAATTCAAAGTTTTTGTATGTAATTGCTAATAATTCAGTATTTTGGCCACGTAATTGATAATAATTCAACACTTGGTCCAAATATTTGACGTAATTGGTAATAGTTCATGAGTTGGAAAAAAATACTCGTCGTAATTGCTAATAATTCACTTAAAAAAAAAAAAATTTGACTTCAAAATTCAAACTTTTATTATAGATCAAACTTTTAATACATCCAACTTCTTAGATAAAAGGACATTCAAACACATAATTAGACATCTTCAAGCAAATGAAATAGTCTTTTAAACATCTTAAACATCTTCAAGCAAATAAATTGTCTTCAGCGAAATAGTCTTCAAACGACATAAACATCTTAAACATCTTCAAATGAAATAGTCTTTAAACGAAATAAATTGTCTTCAAGCAAATAAAATTAAACATCTTCATTGGTCTTCATTCAACTTCAATTTCTTCAAATATCTTCAAGCATCTTCATTTATCTTCATATGCATCTTCATTCTTGATCTTCTTCGGAGTTAGCCCGCATTGTTTCCTCGAGTTGGATTTCTTCATCGGAAAGTGAGAATGAGCAACCCTCTTCCACCTCGATATTGTGTAGTTCTTGTTCAACGTCTAGTTCACCTTCAAGACTTGATATGTTTTGTATACGTTGAGCCGCATCTAAGTGATCTTTCAAGCAAATACACATCTCCAATGATGAAGGTGTAAGTCTTGCCACTAAGAGAAAAAATGGATTCTGAAGCTACCGTAGAAGTTTATACACTTAGTAAATCTCGGGTACACGTGTAACTGAAACGCCTATTGAATTAAACTACTTGGTTGAATACAAGCTAGTTACAATTCCATTTTTCTATTCCTTACAAAATATTAGCCTAAGCTGAGTATATGAACAAAACACAGCTTCAAGCTGATTGCTCTTTACGGTTCTGTTTTTCTATTCCTTAATAGAGAATTCCATTAAAAATTAACTTAGTGTGTTTAATTTTCTATTACGTTGTTGCTTAGTTTTTTTAATTAACCATTAAACAATCCCGACCAACAACAGATATTGTAACAATATAATAATGAGAGTTTTAATATATTACGTTGTCTACTAGTTAAATAATAGGTTTAATTATATATGGTATCTAAAAAGTGATAAGATAGTCTTTTGGACTCTGCTATTGAGAATATCTTATTTTCTCTATCTTAATTCTTTGGCTTCAATAGAGCGTCTTCAGTAATGATGATCTTGGACTTAAGTGAATCTTCAAAAAAAACTAAACCTTAAGGTTCACTATACATGTATCTTTTCTTGGTTTCAAGATATTACTTGACAAATTTTACAGTAGTCCAAAATTTGGACTAACAATTGTTATTCCTATTTCTATACAAATATTTGAGGTTATCTAACATTAAATATACAAATAAACCCTCAAATTTATTTACATAATTAGGCTGCATATTTAAATAAAAAATAATTATAAATATTTATTTAGAAAAAAAATTATTATTAATTTTGAAGAGTTCTTTTAGTAAAATTGTGGAGATTTTTTAGTTAGGTGAAAAAATAGATATATCTGTTTTGCCACTTATTGGAGAAAAAAAACGTTATTATTAATTGTTTGACAAATAAAATATTATTATTAATTTTGAAATTTGTTAGAAGAGATTTTTTAGTTAAACTTATTGAAAAGAAAGTAATTAGTTGATTAAACTAGAAATATACCAGAGCGATGCGCTGTAACATTCCGTATTTTTATATACGTATATTCGTATATAACTGTTCATCTATACGTTATTTTAAATTAATTTTTAATTAAACGTTCTGTCGTATCGAAACGCGTAACCGATTTTCGAATTTATTTTATGAAATCGGAACTTAACATCAGTAATGATAAACATTTTAACAATTAGTAACTAAATGGAATGCCAAACTGTCGTTGTCATCGTTATTCATTTAGTCCCAAAAGTAAATGGGATTTAAAACAATATCTATACACTTAACATTAATAATTTTTATTAATGTCACCAAATCCTAAGGTATTATGTCTAATGCATTAATAGGATCACATTTAAATTTTGACGATTTAACGTTAATTATTTAAATAGATTACGAGCTAACATCTAGACAAATGATATTATACCAGTTACGAAATATCCTAAAATATCTAAAGTATCTATCTATCTATCTGGACACACAAACCAAACACACACACACACCCTTCACCATCTTTTGATCTAAAACACACACACACATTTTCCTTCATTTCCTTCAAGAAAAACCGGTCCAAAAAGGGAGTATTTGAACGAGATTTCAGCCTCAAAACATCACAAACTTCAGGTAATAACATTCACCTTCTATTCTTGCATGTTTGAATCCATGTCAAAAACTAGGATTTTTATGAGTGTTTATTTTGAGTTTTTGTGGTGTCTCTGATCGATTTTTAATCAAGAAAAACATGGATTAATGTGTTGTTATACGTTGTATTATCAAATGGGTTTTGATGATTGTGTTTAACAGAATACATGAAATCATTTTGATGCAATAAAAACGAAGTTTTAGCGATGATTGGCCTGTAAATCGACTAGTTCTGTGTGAGTGTTAATCAAAGTCACGGCGTGACATAGAGCTTGGCACGGCGTGAAATATTTTGCACAAAACTCACGGCGTGCCACACCCCTATGGCACGGCGTGATCTATTTAGGGACAAGCTTATCGAGTATCATACTCCAACTCGCCGAGCTACATAAGTTTTCCCTCCAAAATAGCACAACTCGTCGAGTTTGTTACACCAACTCGCCGAGTTGGTTTCTTTTCCCTCCACATTTTGCTTAAACTCGTCGAGACTTGCTTCTAAACTCACCGAGATGCTCACAATATCTTGCCGAGATTGTCTATGTGTCTCGCCGAGTTGTGGTTCCATTTGGTCTAGTTCTATGACCTGGTCCTAGTTTATATGTATATTTGATCTATAGTCGAAAACTTACCAAGTAATATTGAAGATGGAACCGACTCCTGGGAGTCGGTATGTGTTGGTTAATGTTGGAACATGTTATCAAATATGCTTAAATGTTTCTAAGGGTTTCATGAACCAATACCGACTTCCAGAAGTCGGTATTCACTTATGTTTGTTGTCTTGAAATTTTCTAAGTATTGGAACTTGATACCGACTTCCAGAAGTCGGTATCCATATATACTAGAAGTGAGTAACTTGCAAAATTTTCTAAGTATATCATACCGACTTCCAGAAGTCGGTATGCACATAAACTCTTTGAATTATTCTAAGTACTTCATACCGACTTCCAGAAGTCGGTATTCATTTAAACACTCAGAAATACTCTAAGTATTTCATACCGACTTCCAGAAGTCGGTATACACAAACATTGTCAAAATCTTTCTAAGTATTCCATACCGACTTCCAGAAGTCGGTATGCACTTAAACATTGATAAAAACTAAGTCTTTCATACCGACTTCCAGAAGTCGGTATGCACTTAACATTGCTAAATACTCCAAGTATTTCATACTGACTTCCAGAAGTCAGTATACACTTGAACACTGTAAAAATAATTCTAAGTATAGAATTCAGACGTGAAAATATCCAATATCTTAAAAAGGTGAATTAGCAATTGATGTGATTCTGGAAAAAGAATCTAAATCAATTATTCATATTTAAATGGCATTCCTAGGTTACTAATA
>JAOEHQ010046060.1:0-11855 GCA_025447715.1 Asclepias incarnata
TTAGGTTCTCGAGTGGACTGGTTTTTAACAATAATAACAACAAATATATATTGTAGAAGGGATTTGGTGAGTGTTTGTATCTATTGTTAATTGATTACGGTTCCAAATGATAAATGAAATTATGTCCCACATTTAAACATTATTGATCATGTAAAACAAGCCAATCCTATTCTATAAAATATAATCCGAAACTTTGACACCATGGAAAGATGATACGATAGATGCATTTTACAAGAGACATAATGAAATGTCATTTCATACGGAAAGTATTATTCCCCACAAAACAAATATAGCTTTTTTACATGTGAGACTTGATTTGGTCACAACCAAACAAAAGAATAGTACCTACGGTCTGCTTCCAAACAGACTTCTCAGTTTCCACTATCACTCCCTCAAAAGCTGTGTTCACATTGGAACTCCATTATTATATTTTATAACCCACAATAAAAATTTTCATTTTTAAATAATCCATTAAACATTGGATACCATTTGTAGTAATAGAAAAAAATTCATGGCAAATGATCAACTTACTGACTCAGCTATTGCTGTTTTTGGTGCCCATGGGTTCGACCCTTTCGAGCCTCAACAATTGTTGGTTCATGCGAGTCACATACTTGGGTCTTAAATTTACAGCTAAATTTCTTTGCTATTGACCCTCTCCATCCACCTTGTCGAGACGGGTTCACTTCGTCCATACTTTGAATCGCTTTTTTCATGGTTGAACACTCGCGCTCCAAATGATGTACCCTCGTCCTCATGCTATCCATATCTAGTCGCAACACTTGATTTTGTCTAACGGCCGCAGTCCACATGCCTGTAACGCCTATTTCCCCATCGCCTTCCACAACCGATTCGTCTTCTTGCACCACTTCCCTTATTCTTTCCACATCTAATTCCCCAATGTCGGATGTCATAAGTGTTCCAGCTATCGCTTGACGAAGCTGCAACTGCTCAAAAAACAACACTTGCACTACCGCTCGTAGTGGAAGCCGGTCGTTCTGCGCTGCATGTGTGCAGGCTTCTAAAGTCAATTTCCGACAATCCATCACTCCACAAATCTTCTCCCGATCCACTTCCTTTATCCACGGATGTGCCTACATTACAATATGTATTCAACTTTCAAATATCGTTCTAAAACATTAATTACATTACACTTGATCACTAAGAACTAAATATTTGGTAAAAACCGTAAGAATTACCTTTAGATAAACATCAACAGATCTGTAAAGCCCGTCATCATAGACTCGAGCTTGTTCAGGCAAAGCGAATGCAAGTTCAAGAAACTTGTCCGGTTTCAAATTAGTATCCGAAGCAATTTCAGACAAATAACCATCGATTAACTTTCCAACAAGCATCAACCTGACCGATCTAGCTCGATTCTCATCATCCCCGCCCTCATCATCATCTCTAATCACATCAACATTTGGGATCTGTTCTACACTATGTAGAAAGTGATCTAATATCCTTTGAACACAATCGACATCATATAACGTCTCGATTAAGTACGAATAGCTCGGTATTAAAAGATCATCCAATGCTGCTTGATCAAGATGCAGCCCGATTTTTGTCTCTAAACTTGTTCGACAAGAATCCGAAGCTTTTAATATATTCGCCGCTCTCAACATTCCAAACAACATAGTAACCCCTGGTGTATATCTTAAGCTAGTTGCTTCTGGAAGATTCGTAACTATGGCTTCTAACAGCTCTTTCTGTTCAAGTTCTGTTAGCACAGAAGATGAAGACGATCGCCGACCCACACGACTGACTCCAGGAATGTGTTTTTTAGCATATGAAATCAAACAATTTTCGACGATTTCAGGATTGAGATTTCGAGACTTGATAGCCGTTATTAAACGATTGAATAATGACTTATTAAGGTAAACAAGCTCGTCGAACCATTTATCTGTGACAGTAACTTCATTAACTGGCCAACCGAATAAGGACGGATCAGACGAAGACGCTTTAGAAACGATTGAATCAATGCATCTTTGAACAATGCCAAGCGATTCAGCTAAAGGCAATAAATCTTGGCATGTTTTTAACGTTTTGATCGAATCTCGCAAACTTTTAAACACATTTTGCGAAAGAAACCTTTCGGTTTTGGAAATCAGGTTGTTTTCGCAGTATTCTTCTGTCATCTCCAGAATTTCGCCCGTGCAACGAAGCAAAGCGACGTTGCTCGATGAAAGCTCGACTTTCACCGAGTAACAGAATTTGGCTGCTGCTTCAAATGCCTCTAAACCTCCGGGGAAATCCGGGAGGGTAATGTGGCAGCAGTCGTTTTTTTCGCGTATTTCATCATGTGTTTCTTCCTCGGGTTCGGATTGGGATGTGGGATTTGTTTCATGTTCGGTTATCAGTTCGTGAAGCTTTTTACTCTTGGCCATTAGTGGAAACTGGAAAATATAATAATTCCATAAATAAAAGTTAATATAAATCAATAGCACTAACATTAACACCATTAACTATTAACTATATTAATATAAATAAAAGTTAATATACCTTGTGAAGATGGAATGCCATATCGCCGACATCGACAACGACATCGCTTGGTAACCCAGTGGTGCAAAACCTGTAACAAAAATCATGGTATTGAAACATATATGCAAACATAATTAATAATAATTAGAACAAGTTATTAGATGTTGTTACTAACCATGCTTGGCGTTTTGAGGTTTCTTGCATATTCGTAGACACAAGAAAAGAAACAAGTAATCAAAGGATGTTAAAAGAGAGACTACATATTTGTATGTTTAATTGTTTGACTAAATGATGATAAATTTTTTGACTTTGTGTTATGATTGAAATTGTTGAAAATTGGAAGAGAAAAGGTGAAAGTGTTAGGGAGATGGGACTTTGAAGGAACAAAAGATGATTAAAAAGGAAGTGGGATCGGTGATTCAATATAATCATGTGATATGGCTATTTTATTCTTTTTATAATAAATGGTTTGATTGAGGATAAATATAATAATATATATATAAAATATATATAAATAAATAATAAAAAAGATAGAGTGAGGAAAACCATACAACAAGAAAAGAAAAGGAAAAAACATATTAACAAGGAAGGTATGTATTCCCTATGCAAATGTAATCGAAAACAAACAAATGGTTATGTTGTTTCGAGAAAATATTAATTAATGGTTAGGCTAATAATGAATGATGATTAAATATTGTTATTAATTTGTCATGGTAATTAGGTAAGTTAACAATAAACTATGGAAATATAAAATAATACTCGTATTATGGAATCAAAATCTTCTTCTTCTATGTTTTAAAACAAACATCCTGTTGTTGAATTAAGAAATTATTTTCGAAAGGTATCCCACGACATTATTATGATTGATACTTTTGGCAGGCACCACAAACGGAACCATTTTTTTTATTTAATATGACAACTGGAATTATTTTTTTTATTTCTTTTGGATATCAATTTTGTTTTGTGCCTATTCTATTTTTATATATTATATTATATTATATAGAGGACAACAATTGGTAAAATAACGAGGACCTTTCATTAAACACTCAATTTCATAAATGGATGTCGCTTTTTTTTGCACCATATGTGATGGAAAAATAATGAGTTAGGTGTTAGAAATTTACATTGTGTAACTTTCGATCCAACATACAGTGGATCTAATAGATCTTGCTTGGTTTGAATTACAAAACACATAGTAAGTAAGCAAAACCATCGATGAACGAAATTTGGTTATAAAATGTAATTATGTTAATCAATAAATAACTTATAAAAAATTTTCATTATTCAAAGGTTAAATATATTAAAATATAAATTGTTAACATCAATTTTAAGAATTTAAATTCATATTTTTGGTATTGTATTGTTATTATGATGTTTAAGTTATAAATATGTCATAGATCTATCACACGCTTAATATTTGATATGAATTACAAAACCATAAACTGATTAGAACATGTATGTGTGATCTTTCGATCTCGATCTCATCTTACAATTTTGATCTTGTAAAGAAAAAAACGATTTTGAGTAGAATCTAAAAACCATGAACCAAACATGTCAATGGAATGGTAATTATTCATTCAATCACCATGTTCATTCCATAACCTCGTATATTATATTTCATTGTTATTTAATTCAGTTCAACCAAACATAGTTTTAGGAATATTAAAGAGAAAAGATGATTGATATATTCAGACTATAAATAATACCCGCACAATGCACGGTGGTTGATAGTTGAAGTTAAAATGTAACGGTGTCCGGCAATCGGCTTCGGCGACCGCCGACTTTGAATTGTTTAACACATGTATATAAAAATTGTATTTGTTGTTATTGATAAAAATATATATAAATAAAAATTGTTATGTAAATCAATGCTGTTTTAATATATTGGTATATATGAAGTCCAACCTTTTGTCTTTAACTACACTTTCTATAAACACAAAACTTTATATAATCCGACTAATTTAATATGATGCGCACAATTTTCTTCATTGTTTAAGTTTCTATGGAGAAGAAATCTATATTCTCATAACATATATAACAAGGATTCTAACAATGGTTACAAAACGGACGAGGTAATCGTTATTCAGGTTACCCGAAGAAGACGGGTCTTTTTTTGACCCAGATATACACGGCTTAACCGGAATATCCCGTGACAGTTTTTAAACCATTTTTTGGTCATCTCTAAGATTATACCTAACAGTATCTTAGAGATTCAGGATGTTAACCACTAGATCACCTTGAAAATGGTTTAACAGCGGTGACATACAAATTTTTTAGTCAAATAAACTTGCTATCTTTGGTGAAATGATTCTTTCATTAGTAGTGGAGTATTACTACATATGTGTGACTATGGAGCTTAGCTTGCATTTAAATAAAAACCTTAAGAGGGTTATTGAAAGGGAAATAAAGTGTGGGCATTGGGGTCAGTCAGATTTTATCCGCTTTTTTGACTTGTTTATGGAAAAGTAATTATGTAAGAAAAACAAGTTTGAAGTTGGGAATTTGTTGTTTTAGTGTTTGTAAATGAGCTGGATTTTTACCCAAACAACAAATAACCACAAAGATGCCCCCCCGTGACAATGGCGCATGTGGTATCCGCCGAAAGCTTTTTACCAACCCCCACTGCCTTTGCATAACCCACACAAACTACCCACACTCAAGATCTATATCAATCAAGTCAACATTTAATACATACTTAAACAACTTAACCCAACTTAACATTACGAACTAATGTCAAATTTATCAGATTTTTTTAAAATTATTTTTGTTCCATAAATTTTATCATAAATATTAAAAAAATATTCCTTTTTAAAAAATACTCTGTTTTTAATTTTATATGTGAATGTTCACAAAAGAAAAAATTAAATACAACTGTGCTTTTAGATTTTTTTTTTTTTAAAGTTAAATATTATTAGTTATTAAAGAAATAAGATTATAAATTGATTTAGTTAATTTTTTTAATAAAAAAAAAACTCTAGCACCACACATTTTGGTGACACTTGTCAAATAGATATGAAAACTCTGTTTTTAATTTTATATGTGAATGTTCACAAAAGAAAAAATTAAATAAAACTGTGCTTTTAGATTATTTTTTTAAAGTTAAATATTATTAGTTATTAAAGAAATATGATTATAAATTGATTTAGTTAATTTTTTTAATAAAAAAAAACTCTAGCACCACACATTTTGGTGACACTTGTCAAATAGATATGAAAATTCAAGACCGAACATGGTCGCGACTTGGGTTGCTGTACAACTTATTTACTTTTTCTTTTTTTTTTTGCAAAAATTGGTGACCGGCCCAAGAAATGGTCACTAATGTAACTAGTCTAAGAGCATGGGTAGAGCTTCAACATAAGCATCGACGTCGCCAAAAGTGGCGTTCAACGTTGAACCGCGCCTCATACCGAGTGTGTCTTGGTCGGCATGGGCGAATTGATGAGTCCTCTCCTCGTCGATCCAGCGTTGACATTTTCTCTCTTTTTATTTATTTATTACTTTATCTTGTATTGTATGTGTGTGTGTATATATATATATATATATATATATATATATATATAGAAAAAGATAGTGTCTTGCGTCGTCCTGCGTCCTATAACGGCCCTAAAATAGTGAAAACTGATATGGCCGTGGTGGCGTTCTTCGTCGTACTAGGTTAGAGTTCTATACCAGATGCTCTAACTCCCTACTCCATATTTACACAACTTTGTTGATTATATGTGAATAAATACATCTATACTTTTTTATAAATACATTTAACCCTCTACATTTCAAAAAATTTTGAACTTAATATAATATTCATTTCTTAATCCGTCCCAATTCAAATACCATACCTCAACCACTCCATTACCTTTAATTAACCATTCATTTCACTCGACTATTAATATTGTCGACCATATGAACAAATACTTGTATAGATGTATACATAAATATTCATCTGAAGCATGCATCTCAGAGTCTCGGACAACTTACTATAGAGTCTGGTGAACATGCACCGTGAAAGTGATGAACCACTTACTTTAGAGTGTATCGAACATACATCATGAAAGTGATGCTAAATAACGGAATCAAACAATCTGTCATAGCAGAACATGATTACGAAGGCAATGCTTCGAAGTAATTCTACTGCTTGAAGTTGCACCATTCATTTTTGATAATGTTGAGCATTCAAAAAATTCTGATAATTTAGGTAGCAGATAAAGGAAGGTCCAATATTAATTTTACTTCACCTTCATATAAAAAACTTAGTTGACCAAAAGTGGACATCGGTACATCTGGAATTCTGGATACTCCTGCCAAGAAAAACATACAGGGGCCAAATATGTCATCCCAGTCAAGCTTCTGGCCAAAAAGAAAGTACTAGTTGCTGGCAGTATTATTTTATTAGATGAAAAAACAAAGCTTAAAACAACAAACACCAAGGACAAACTGGACATCCCGACCTCATGTCAAATCGTTGTATTTTGTGTTGTAATATTCAATTGAAAAAAAAGCGTACAAATCATTACAAAAATGTTGCGCCAAATTTTCGAGACTTGATGGGATATTAGAATCATAGTGTGATGGTACTTATGCCCAGCTCTAGGTTAAGAGAGTTGAGACCGGTCTCCTGTAACATGCTGAATGCTGTAATTCCATAATATGAATGGTAAAGATCCGGTAACTGCCCAGGGAACTTGCTGAAACCACCATACTGCCGAAAAAGAAAAGAGAAAACATTAATAGATTACAGTTGAATGCAAAAAGCAAACAAATATGAACCCTCACCTTTTATAATGTAATGAAAATTCCAACTTTTCCATTTCATGGAACGTTTTAATCCAAGTGTAATAATGGCCCGTAGTCAAAGTGTTGATAAAGTTGTGTTGGATTTCAAAATTATAATATCTTCCTTTTTTTTTTTTCTCAATGATTGGATAGTGTTTACATGACAGTGTACTGCAGTGATATGCCAGGTAATCAGAACTCAAGACAATTCAGTTAAACTTCTAGTTTAATCAGACCAATCTTCAATTAGGAATGTGCTACCACTGTGATAATTTTCCAAGATTCTTTATATGACTACATTGAACTCCAGAAAGTAAATATAAAAAAACTGGTCAGGAACTTTGTATCACAATCATCTATTCCGAATTTAAGATGTATTTGATCTTACCTTGGATTGGCATGTCAGCAAAAATTCACGTAGGCTTCTTTCATCGATAAATTTACTAGCCCCTAAAATCCTCAGAACTCCACCAACCCTATAGAGTTGCCACAAAATCAATGGACCCTGAAAGGATTCAAATAACTGAACTGAATTCTGAGGTTACTAACTTACTATGAACTCACCAAAAAGCATAACAGGTGTCACTAGGTTTGTTAGGTCTTCCTTGAAACCCTCCATCGATAGCTTGTCTCTAGAAAACGAAAAGGATGATGACAGTTAAATGAGTCATTTGGCCTTCACAACAGTCAACAGCGTTACTGTAACTATAATATAACATCTAATGGAACTATGGAAGTATACCTGCAAGCACCAATCTAGAAGCAATGGCACATCTATGATGCAAGAGGATGTGGATCGAGATATGAGGTCATCTTCAATGAATCCCATCAACTGGAGAGAAGCAACAGCACAGTAAGTTGCACCACCTGTGACTCTAGAAGTAAGAATGGTTTATGAGTAATAAGTTCAGTTCTAAAAAAACTATAAAAAAGGATATTCCAAATCATAAATCCACTTTCCATGTTAATAGTACCATAAATTTTTACATATGATACACTCAGATTCAAAACAAAAAACATTGAGCAGTAAAAGAGCTAAATGAAAACATTGTCATCTGATTTCTATAACTACATGGTTAGTAAAACAGAGCATGACAGGTACATAATAAACAAAGATCATCATTGATCTCTAGCACAAAAAATCACATAAACTGCTCCATCCCAAAAAACAAAATACTATTTTTTTGGGTGTCCAAAGCATACAACTTCTCATTGTTTGGTAAGCGCTCAACCCAAGCACCCAGCATTGCTATTTGCCAATTAGTTATCATTACTTGATATGTGGAACTTTCAAATTTTTGTGAGTTTCTATTGTATTTTATGTTGCAATTACTTTTGAGACAGCTTTTAAACTACCGCATCTAAAAAACTGCAATTCAAAAAATGTACATATACACGTCTAAAATGACAAGAATGCTCACCATGTGACTCTTGGCCAGGAATTAGTCCAAAACCACCATCATACGACTGCAAGAAAACATTGCCTTATAAGCCATAGACATTTATTAGGGACAAATAAGTAAATAACTTAAATGGTTCAGCTTTCAGTAAACCAAAAAAGGGGACGATTTCCAACTATTGTATACAGACGAGAAGAATAAATTTCTTCCGCATTTCCAACCCTGTTAGCCTCTTCAGTGTTAAAATAACATATTACTTCAAGTGGCTGATTGTTAATTTAGATCACATTAAGAACCACAGAGCAAATATAAATAAAATTGGCAATTCCAAAGAAGCACAAGCACACCTGGAAGCAGCACAGTCGCTGCCAGAGCCTAGTCCTTATAGGTCCAGTCTTAGGTTTGGTTAAGCCAGAAAGCTATATATTGGTCCTAAAATTATATTTAGCCCAGTTAAGCCCAGCCTAAAGCCCGGTCCTAAGCAAATCCCGGTCCTTTAGGGGCAGTATGTAAAACTATTTTTTATGCCCAGTCCTTTGGGCCAGTATCTAAAACTATTGAAACTTTTTTATGAGTTACACTATTTTCAAATGCAATGTAAAAACTAAGTTTGTATATTATATGGTTTAAATAAAAAGTAAAAAATGGACTGCAGGTCAAATATTGAGAAGGTGAACATTTACCTGACAGCTCAATATGTAATTCTTGGCTTTCTCTTTATCCATGCCACTCCAATTATCCAAGAGAGACGAAATAACGGCTAAAAAATCAAGTGGCTACAATCAAATTTAATCCAAAAAGAATTAGATTTAAACAGGTAGTTGGGAAGACATAGAGTCTCACCAGCACAATATACAAACCGTAAATCTGTCTCGGCCCCCGTGTGAATGGGCATAAAACTGATGCACAAAGACAGAAGGAAAAAAGAATGATATGTTGAATTCAAGCCAGGAAGATGAAATAAACCACAAGGAGAGTGAAGCTAAATAGAAAACAAAATGAAGTCGGCAAAATGATATCAAATACTCCGTATACAATATGTATACATTGGCTAGTTAATTGTACTTTTTCAAAACTAAGCATATCAATGCTAGAGATATAGCTAGATACAGACCTACAAAAGAAGGTACACAAACTAAAATATTGATAAAAATAGTGGGAACAGGAACAAGATTAATCTCCAACAACCAATTTCAAAGGATCTACCAGTTTTACTTAAAGAACTCCAGCATCATATATATCAACGTATAGTCCAAAGCAACCAGGTTACACTTTTCCTAGCTTTCTTTTTAAAAAGAAGATTACACATTTCCTATGGTTCAAGAATAAAATATTTAACATTTTAGAACAACGTTTCAAAAATAAGTTACCTCCCATCAGGCTGCTGAAGATGTTTCATTGACTTCAAAATTGAACTACCGTTGAAAAGTGAAAGGTCATAGCCAACTGTCTTCAATATGGCTAATGCACAGTATGTGCTTGCCAAGTGACTGTTATTGGGAACTGCGACCTGTAATGAGATACCAGAGTAAGAGAAATACAACCCAACTGGAAAAATATAAAAATAAATAAAGATGACACTTCTTTGGCATGTGAATTTCCAAATAGAAAACAAAGATTAACCTGACTTCTTGCCCCACTATTAAGAGAATGAAACTGAGAACTTCTAGAACCATGGAATCCATAGAACTGCCCTGCAGTAAACAATCGATGGTTAGGTTTACTAATTTCAAAATTGTGCTCATGAAGGTGAGAGAAAAACCTTGCCCTACTAAAGTGGCAAACTCTTCATTCATACCATTGTTTAGTTCAGCTTCATTCATAGGATGAGCTTGCAATGACAAAACCCAATTAATAACGTCTTCTCTATCGACCTAAACAATCAATAAAAAAAATATCCGATTAAACATTTGTGAGTCATATTCCCCTGCAAAGCTATTAGATTATTTGATGGCACATATACAAAGCCATCCCTTTACACTCATTCAAAAATATTGAAGCTTCACACATATGCAGCTTTTCCAGCTTTCTTATTCACTGACATGTGAGTATCAAGAACAAAGTATATTTGAACAACTTCGGAGAAAAAAAAAGTCTTTCAGTTGGAGGTACTAAATGATAAACCTCAAAACAATGTTAACACTATAAGTTTGTTGGTAGACCAACTTATAGTTATATACTTATAAATCAAACCCACATATTTGACCTGCTCAAGTGGTTGGGGTTTTCTTACGATAAAATAGGTGCAAATAGTTTGGAAAAAACCTTTTGCAAACGGCTCATTGTATAGTTTGGAAGTATTTTCATGTTAAACTAAAATAAAAACAACGATTTAGTGATTTAGTGATTGGAATAACGTATACACATTAGACTTTGTAACGTTAAGGTTTACACTAATATGTCAGAAGGGATTGAGAGTTCGCAACGGGATCAACCAACAACATGTGAATCCTACTTGACAACTTTGAGAACAAATCCTAATAGACTACATTAGTTTACCCTTGGGTTTTTGCAATTTGTCATTTATTGTAATGTAATGTAATGCACTTTATATATTTCTTTTACCTAAATAATATACTACCTAAATCAATTTTAAAGCGATTTAAAGATCATATCTACAAGCTATTCGACGACATTCAAATTAGATGGTTGTGTGTCGATTCGCTTATATCGTAAGGTAAGGCTTCAACACATGAATGTGAAAATCAATATTACTAGAAATCAAGTGATGTTAAAAGCAACATAGACCCTAATTAAACAAATCATCTAGATCTAAAACTACAGCTAATTGATTGGAAAAATGAAAGTAAGTAGATTACGCGATCGAGAGCTTGGAGAATGTGGAGACCGGAGATGATGAAGTAAGCGAGAGTAAGATGGTTGATCTCTTGAGCTTCATATGGTGATGGTAGTATCTGGTAGTTCATTTCAAGGTATCTTATGTGCCGATCTCTGTCCAACAATTGTTGATCGGCTGAAGGTAAATCACCGTCTTCTGCCATTGCAAACCCCCCCGATGATTTTACAGCAACTGATATGGATAATCAAGTACCAGTCTTCTGTGTTTGGCACGGCTTATGTACACACCCGAAAAAAAAAATTAAGCTTATTCGATAAGATTTAGGGGGTGTTTGGCCTGACATATGTCAAACCGCAAATAATCCACCTCGACATTAATGTAGGGAGTGAGACCTAACTCACATGAAT
>JAOEHQ010046061.1:0-22703 GCA_025447715.1 Asclepias incarnata
TGTTTGGCCTTAACAGGTTCGTGTCTTATCGTGTTCGTGTCGTGTCGTGTCGTGTCGGACCTGTTATGCCAGCTCTACATACAAATACAGCTTAAAACAACAAAATATTCAAGTTTTCTATCACACGGTAGAACTAACATGCTACAATGCAGCTTACATACTAGAATGAATGTAAGCCAGTAATATTATTTACCTGGGAAGCACGTCCTGCTTATGTATTTTTATGTCAGTAACAATTTCTTCTCTGATACTTAAACAAAGAGATTTCATCTTCTGATAAGCCGTTGAAAAAGCATCTTGGGCAACTGTTGATTTTTCGCCGTTACTGGAAACAAATTCATTGGTTTCTGCCAAGTGTCTTCCTAAAATCTTTCTTACAGCAGTCTGGAAGAATTTCGATCTTAAGACATAGGATAAGGAGGATACGAGGGATCAATAATTTAGTATTTCACAAATTTTAATACCTGAAAATATTTACATAGCTGCAGTTGTGCTTCTGGTAATAATATGTCATGCAAAAGAGCATATAGCTTTAAAGCAGGTTTCAGAGCAGGAGAAATGAAGCCAGATACATGTGTATGTGTATCTGTTAATCCCGATGGTGAAGATTCATCAAGTGATTTGTAGTTCTCGAAAACCAATGCAATGGTTTGTTCAATTTGATCCGAAAGCATACCCAGCATGCGATTCTGGTCAACATGTGATAAATTCTCATGATAAATCATAAGGAAGTGTATAAATGGAAAAATAAAACAGCAACTACTTCACCAAGTCATTGTTCAAATGGCATAAGCTTATGTGAAAAGGTAGAAGCATCCATCCTTTATGTATAACCATATTACTTGCATAGTGCACTTTTGCAGCGTCTTGGGTTATAACTAGAAGTAGCAATATAGGAAGACTGGGCGGATTGGGGAATGGGTTCAGGTAAATATGGGTCGCAGTTGATACAGGTCAAAACAAATCGAGTTGGGTTGACGGTTGACCCACTAACATACTTTTTTGTGCAATTTTAACAAACAATTAATGCATTCACTATGACTACAAAAACAATATTATTACAGGAAATAATTAATAGTTTAATAAAGCTATTTATGAGGTTATATGCATGAATAGTAGACCTTGGACTCTTTCAATTGTTCAAGATATTTAACACATTTGAACCATTACTCTTTTAGCTATTTTATACTTGGCCCATTAGAACAAACATAATCCAGATGGACCCATTTATAAGTGAATAGGCCAAAACTGCAACCTCTATAAACAGTCGAAAGAGCCCATCAAAGGATAACATGGATTCTCACCTCTTGGGAGCTTAAAGTGCCTTTTGATTTCCCCATCATCACTGGAGAAAGCAAGTCATGCACCACATTTAGACAATCTGCAGTTGGTGTGGCGACATCCATAGCATATTGAAGGTATCTGGTAAGCCAACAAACAGTATTATAAAATAGCATAAGCCAATTACAGCTTTAAAATGATGACGGATGTATCCAATTTCATTTGATAGGTACCTTAGTTTGGTATATGCATCAGAAACTCCATAATAAGAAGCAAATCTAGTTACCAACCACTTCCATGGGCCACGAAGGAGCAAGTTCCTCTGCTGAAACTTTTGTACTTTCATTGCTGCCTCTAAGACCGAGTCATATGCAATAGTTTCAGCAACAATACCACACTACAGAAAGAAATGGACATATACTATTAGAAACCTCCAAATAGATTTGACAATAGGTAATCTTTGTATGGGTCAAAATGGGTCAGGCCATATATGGTTGATCCAGATACCTTTTCTGTCCAAATATTTAGTATTTTAAATAAATAGCTAGAGTGCCAAGTATGATAACAGAGATTATATTATTTCAATATTTAAATAGAATGATTTAAGAGGTTCATGCATCAAACGTACACTTGGAACAACTTTTAACCAATTTGCGTTTAAGCTAATTTTTCATTTGACCCATTTGACCCGTTAGAGATGTAACATGCCCAAATCAACCTATGCATATGTAAATGGGTTGAAATTGCCCCATACAATTTTGTTACAATCAAACCCATCATGCACACCTAACAAAAATGTAAATATCTGTTCACCTTCACATTGCTATTCTCATCTGTGCTAGTCGAATAGTTTATATGTAGTTGTATTCTTCCCACAAGCTCATGTTCTGGCTCATGGTATATAGGCCACCAGCGAAGCTTCTCGCCCTGTAATTTTATTAATTTATAAGACTTCTTAAATAGATGTCTCTAGATAACACATTGAGAATAACTGACCATACCGTATCATCAGCTATATCTGCCAGTTGAGCAATGCCGTGACCACAATACTTTCCTTTTGAATCAGTAACTTCAATAACCAAATCATCTCTCATGCCATCTGGCAAGCTGCATTTGAAATTATTACACATAATTACATAACCATTCAACTCTGGCACATCAAGGAAAAGAGAGGGAGGATGCACACACAATACATGGCTTTCACTGGATCCTGGCTGCATCCGTATCACGTCATCATCAGTTGAACTTTTCAATCTCAAAGAACATATATATGATTCTGCATTATGATGAAAAAATGACTTAGAAACAGAATTTGAATGTAAAAAAAGAAGTCTTCTTAAACATGATTAAATTGAAAGAGGGTATCAAGAAATCAAAACTTAATCACGTACCTTGAGCCTCTTCGGGAGGTGTTGGGGCATTATGCAAACTTGTGATGCCTACTTTTACGATCCCTGCTACATCTTTTACATAATGTGTGCCAAAATGTAAATACGCCAAACTTTGATGTGAAAGTGATCCATTAGTAGAGAAAGTTGGTGCCACTCGAACTCTCTTTAGCGCCTTCCACTCTGAATACATTGTTGTTTTCATGCTGGACAAACGGCGATTAACTTTTTGCAACTTCACCACAGGAGGGTTTTTAATTGATGAAAATGTGCAACCAGTATGTACATCTACGCCCATTTTAACTTTCCGCACTGCGCCACAACAGTTTTAAAGAAAATATGAATCTCTATCATGAATAAAACAAAATTCATGATGGTATGTGAAGATAAAAATTACCTTGAACTTTTAACTTTCCACGTGTTTTCTGTGGTTTTTTAAGAACTCCCTGGACGACTAATTCTGAAGATCTTTTATTCAATAACTCTTCTTCTGGTTGTAATAAAACTTGTTCCAAACTATGACAAAAAAAAAATGAGGTTCCATAAAACCGGACTTGGATCATCCTTAAAAATTATGTTAGTATGATTTGTTTTTCTCCAAAAACGATATTATCTTTACCAACAAATTAAAAATCTTTACCAAAAAGCGTTTCGAAGGAGGGAACACTCATTTTCTAAGAAGACACGAGCTTCAGAACTGCCTAGGGACCAGTACTTCAGACACAGCCGCACACATGCATCATAGGAGATCACAGCACACCATGGTCCTAGCTCACTGAAGTCGATTCATAACATGCATATATACATATCACATATACAATCGTTGTACAAATATTAACCAGGGCAAAGTAAAGTGTAATTTTCTTTCATAAACAAAAAACTAGTAGCTACCTTGCATGATATGAGGGAAGGCGAACTGGTGGAGTGGAAGATACACCATTTTGCCTGGGACATAATAATAAACACCCTTAAGATCTTCATGATTTTGTAAGGAATATAGTATAATGAATCTTAATTCTTTGTACCGCCGCATACTTTAAAGATGGATCAAAACATTTGTTTGTTTCATCAGAAACCGAAGAATTACTAGCGCGTCTAGGCTTCCCAAAATCTTGAGCAACATTCCACTTAGAACCAGCATAAGCAGGTGCATGGGGACCCATGTAGACCTGACATCAGTCCGAGAAAACATAAGAGCATCCACAACACCAAAGTCCATAGCCACATCAGAATCCTACTTTTATATACAAAATCTCTACACTCCATTAAACTTTACAAAGTTCGTTAATCTACCACGTCATCGACCTATTTTAACCTTTAAATTACAATCCTCCTAGACTGATAATAAATTATGACTTTTTAGATTCAAACAATACAAAGTTTCAAACATAATATAAATACTACACTTCTCGTCTTCTTGAGAAAATTTCGATATAAATAACTATTGGATACTTAATTTAGTACTAGAAAGTTATTAAATATACTTACCTGAAATTCGCAACAAAATAACCAAATCTGATCCCGGAATCTTACACCGAAAACGGCTGTTACCCTGATACCCCAACACCCAAAGTAAACAGCCATTTCAAGAAATCCAAATAAAAAAGATTAAAACTTTATGCATCAAGATTAACAAACACACTAACCCATTTTCACAGCATTAAACCCTAAAGAAACGGATCTATATATTCAATGTATCAATATATCAATCAATATAACACAGTAACACACACACACACACACATAATAACCTGCTGATCAAGAATTATATGACATTGATGAAAATAACAAAAAAAAAAAACAAGCTTCCTCAGCTGGTAGTATATAAAAAATAACTACAATAATCGTACTGTAATTCCAGTCAAAATAGTCAAACACAACAACATTGTTCAAGATTTATGACAAAAAAAAAAAAACATATAAACATAAAAACATCAATGTATATGATTGCAATTTGCAAGAAGCATTACCTTAAAGGCTGTGTTAATTCTTGATTGATTTGAAGCAAAATTCAACACATTTGCTGTCTTTCTTGTATATATGTGTAATGTGTGTGAGTAAAATAGTCGTAAAGTGTGTGACAAAAAGATGTAAATGGGTGCTGTCTTTTTATTTTTATTTTTTCTTTGTGTGCGTCTTTTTTGGTGTGTGGGTAATTTATTTATTGATTTTATTTCCACTGATTCAGGCAATTGGGGGAAAAAGTTGGTTTTATTGCCCGGTACTTTTTATTTTTATTTTATATTCTGTAAGAATCAAATATATGCTCCTAAAGCTAGTATTTTATTTTTTAAGGAATATATATAATAAATAATTTGTGTAAGATATATATTACTTCACTAAGTTATTTAAGATCGGATTTTTCGTTTTTTTTTTTTGTATTAATAATATGTACCCTATTTTTATGATTTATGATACCAAAAATATGAACATAGACCTATGAATTGAGTTCAAGTCATATGATAAACATTTTGTAAATATTTATAGAATTTATATGAATTTATTTAGTATTTAAAAAAAAGAAAAAAGAAAACAAATATGAACATAGAACATTTTTTGTCATTATTGAAAGGTACATTTGTTAAAGTTAGAATTGATTGAAAATCTAAGGGTGATGGCAATAGAACCATACCATACCATTCAATCGATACTTTTAAGAAATCTTCTCATGACATCTCAATTTTATTTTTTTCAATCCACATCCGTTAAATTTGTTGACATCACCAACTCATACTACATCTCAACCCACACTACATTTATTTATTTTTTAAAATAAAATTCCCACTTGGTTTTAGTGTTCAGCGGTCAAGGGTTTTTGTTTTCTAGCCATTAAATGTTCAACGGTCACAAAAATCTCTCCAACCCATTGATGGTTCCGAACCCATGAAACATCAACCCACACCCAACCCACGTTGAAGACGGCGGTGTTTCGCATGGGTTGGGTGTAACCCGTGCTCCAACCCACACCTGATGCTCCAACCCATTATTTATTTGTGTTAAAATAAATATAAAAATTTTAAGTTATACACTAATTATAATACTCCATTATATTTTTAATATAGTATTTCACAAATCTAATTTATTAGAGTTTGTTAAAAAAATATATCGAAAATATTGTTATTATTCTATTACACGATCTAACGATTATGTAATTTCTGTTTTTTATTTTTATTTTTATTTTGAGACGGAATGAATAATTTATTAAGAAGCTCGTTTATAAATTAAGTTGTGGCAACATATTACAAAAGTTTACGAAAATAACATATGTGATCTACATGAAAATGATGATTATAAGTTGATCAACCCTAATCTCACCAGGAAAACCTTTTACTCAAAAAAAAGTTGATCCTAAATCACAAAACCTAAAAAACAATGTATTAACTTTGAAACATCTCCATTATATAAGTGTGAATTCAAATCACAATAGAAACAAACAAGATCTATTAGACAAGTTGTAACTTTTGGTAAGGTCACCTGGGTTCGAGCCCTACTCCCACATTTGTGGGGTGGATTATTGAGGGATTTTTTAGAAGTCTTAGGTTGCTAGATATTCGTGTAATTTAAGAATAGGAGTATGATAGATTGTTGTTCAATAAATAAATGACATACGTAATTAAAGTTAAAATCTTAAATATAACCTGTAATAAATTAAATACACGAAAGAAATAGATCAAATTTGGTGATTACATTAATTCAAGGACCATTTGCATGTATGATACCATGTATGAATTGAAGTTTAACAATGATGATAATTTTAAAGAAGTGAAAGTTACGGTCAACAAACTTGAATACATACGCTAATCAATTTTTGGTGGTTACATTAATAATCGCTAACTTTATAAAACTGTTGTTAAATATCTAAAACGGTCGGTAATTGACTAATCGACTACGCTTTACAACTACACTAACACTGACTAGCATGCATTAGATCTTTCGTCCTTGCCCGTAGAGATGTAAGAGGTTGTCTCCGAAACTCTCGACTCTCATGTCATGGCACTTAATCCCCGAGACTTAATCGAACAAAATTTGCTTGTTTTGCGTTGAGTGATATCATTAGATCCAATTATCTAGAAAGATTGTTGATCTCTTGCACTTTTACGTATTCGTTATACCCATGATGCATGATCACATGTGTGAGGATAGTGACTTATCGGGCATGAGTTCTATGCAGTATGCGTTTTAGGTATCAAGGCGGTACATGGGACTAGAAGGTTCCCACCTTTTTTTTCTTTTTTTTTTTTTTATGATGCATGGTCATGATACATTGAAATCTAGTCGTTGGTGTTCTTTAACCAATGTTTCGTTCTTGATCGGACGTGCTTTGGCGAGAGAGGTTTTCCATAGTTGTACATAGCTAAATTATTCTTTAGGGACAGTCTCACACATATTGTAATTTGCATGATCTGATAAACCTACATTATAGTATTATACTATAGCAAAGTCTTGTGATGCATAACCATCGGAAAAGAATATTTTTTTTTACTTTTAAACATTACACAAATTATTTTTTAACTACATTTTATTAATTAAAAACTTAAAAATACATTACATTCTTAGAAATCCAAAAATACAATAATAATATAATTTAAAATACATTATAATAAATCCAAAACAAACCTAAAAATACATTAACGATAAACCTAAAAATACATTAATAATACTACTTAAAACTATTCTTTTTAGGTCAAAATTTATTTGTAATGTTTAAGTTTATTAAAATATGATGAATTTGATAAATCTTCCTAAAATTTAGCTTAAAAATCCTCTTAAAATCACAAGATGATGACATGTGGTTTTCATTAAATTTCTTTCCTAATTTTATCCATTGGTTTTTCCACATGTCAATCATCTTGTAGTTAGGAGAATTTTTAGGCTAAATTTTTAAAAGGATTTATCATTTCCCATAACAAAAATAAGAACTTGTTAGGCCGGTCACTAAGACTCGTCGTTACCCCTTCATCATACTCATTGACCACGACATGATAGGGAGGGGGTCGTCATTACCCCTTCATCATCGTTACCCGTCAAAATTTGGAAACCTTTGGGCGAGTTTGTGGGGCCGGCGTAAGGGTGTATGTGTGTATGATTTTATTTATTTTTTATTTGGGGATGAGGAGAGAGAGTGTATGTGTGTGTGGGTTTATAATTTTTTAATTGAGGATGAGATGAAGATAAGGGTACGATAGAGAGGGGCAGTTCTTAAGTGTGTCTTGAAGAGAGAAAGCTGATGTGACAGTCAAGACGAGATGATGACAGCATCATGATAAGGAGAGGCCTTACTCATCTCATGTTGTGCACTGTTGTAGTCTGTTGCGATCTAAATCCGAAATTAATTAAGAAATTAAACTTCTATCGTGCATTCTCAATACAATGACTAAAGGGCCGTCTGATTTAAATATTTCAATGGAATTTGATGAAAACGAATTCGGATTTTCTTTATTGTCTTGTTAGGTTAACATAAGAAATCTCAAATTCCTTTCCATCAAATTTCATTGGAATCTTTGACCAAACGACCCCTAAGATTGGAGAAATTTGGCAAAATTGAATGACTTGTTATGAAGTTTGGGGCTGCAAGAACTACAAAAACTGATTGCACTCAAGTTTGAAATATTTACTCTGGGCATATTGAGATGCATGCACCAAAGATTTTTATCACCATTTCGCACAAACCAAGCCATGCTTCACCCATTTAAAGACTTAAACTGTACCTACCTTTTCTCATTAGTCATTACTGGTGCATTGTGACATGTTTTCAAAGTTTCAACCAGGCCTCAAAACCATGCTGGATCTAGTTTGTATTTTTACGGTCCTTGTAGTTAAGGTCACGAGACGATTCTAGACTGTGTTTATTGTATTCGTTGTATCTCTAGGTTGTATTTTTTGTAACTTTTTCCATCTAGCGTCTTGCTAGCTTGGATCTTTTAATATAATCCTTTTCCCGTTCAAAAAAAAAACATGTTGGATGCACTGGATACACTCCAAGAAAGGATAATCTTTTTTACTTGCATCTATATGAACATGTAACAGAGCATAGTACAGACCACTATAAACAGTTGCCAAAGTTTGAACACCAGAATAAGTGAACTTTCAGTTGCCCAAAGGTAAGTAGCCGGCATATGAAATGTACAATAAAAAATAATGCACATAATTGCACAGATTTAAAATGACTCAAGAAATGTGTTTTGGGGCCTATCAACTGGGGAATTGCTAACAAATGCCTCTGGGGCATCTTTTTACCAACATTTATCATCTTAAATGTACAAACAAGATGAAACTTAGATCGACTCAACAAGTTAAAGCAGGCACAATTACTTGGATCAATAAACTAAAAGGGTCAGGTCTTTAACATGCTATTATGCTATCTAAAACAAAGGCAACAAAGGGAGTTGTTAAAAGAAGCTAACCAGGGTTAATCCCTTTTACCCGAAAAAGAAGAAAGTTGTTAAAAGACAGGATGACAGAAAACATAAGCAGACTAATTACACTGGAGAGCAAAAGGCATCGCAATTTCAGTTCATTCCTTTGTAGTGTCAATTGGTAAACCAAGATCATCATATCATACAATAAATATAAGAGGATAACATATGAAGGTGATAAATAAAGGACAAACGGCCAGCCCATGGAACATATCAGCTTTTGTCTAGAATCTATGGCATCCAAAGACTTGCACATGAAGATACAAGTTAAAGGTAATCCTTTAAGAGAAGTAGTTTAAAAGTGAATCGCATGCATAATACGAACAATCCCAAATGCCACAATCTCAGTGCAATCATATCAGCAAAACAAAAGTAGTGTAATGAAGATAAGTATGAAAACATGAAAGAATATTAAATAAACAGAAGGAGATCAGGTAATGTGATTAAAAAAAAAAACATAATTCTACCATTGAAAGGGGCCAAGAAGTTAGCATTTTAGCATAACTTCAAGTGAAAATTAAACAATGTTATGGAAACCCCAAATGTCTAAATGCTCTGAAAAAACTGGGTATCATGACTACGAAAATTCATGGATCAACAAAGGAGCCATGTAAACCTCTGCAAAGGGGCACAAACATATATACAAGTTAAACCAAACATCAAGTCTAGTCTACCTGATGGTTACAAACTTGTTGGTCCCATGTTTTGCCCAGTGAGTCCTCAAATCAATTGCATTAGCAAAGTTGTAGCTTTCAGATGCAAGTTTCTCCAGAACCTTCTTGAATGCACCTTGGCTCATTTTCCTGCCTGCAATCCTTGCTCCACGACGTTTAGTGCTCATTGGAAGCGGATACATTGATATTGTAGTTGTACAACAAGCCGACTGCCACCCGCCACAGCCCCATCTATAACACTGCTGAGGAACCCCAGTACATGAGCAAACAGGTATCGGGATGCCAGAAATATCCATATCAATCCCATTTATCACCACATCCATATTTCTCTTGATAGATTTCGACCGTTGACCAGATGGATTCCCATTTTCTTTTGGTAAAGCTGCTTTCTTTGGCTTCTTAGCTCGTGGTTGTTTGGGAGTACCTGACCCTGCCCCTGTTCTTTTCTTAGACGGTGCACCACTACCAGAGCCACCACTGTCACAACCACCACCCGTTAGGTCTTCTAAACTAATCCCGTGATCCTTTGAAGAATCAAACTGCTGCTGCATCATATGCATTGACTGCGAGGATGAAGTACCATGATTGACTGACAAATTGCGATTTCCAGGTAACATATTAATGAGCCTATCTCTTTGTATCCAATCACCCCCCATATACTGCATTGGGCCACATGCCTCAGACACCATCGAATTCCGAGTAGGAAGGTGGTAAGAGAAACCATTATGATGCAGGTTCGGGTCTAGCATCATCGGGTTTTCTCTTGGAGAAAATAAGGGCTTTGTGTCTCTATGGTCAACCATAGAAGACAAAAGTGGCAAAGGTACAGGGCACCGGTCCGCAGGTTCATAGTAGCATCCCCAATTTCGCAACCCATCATCGTCCATCCAAAACTACAGATGCAAAAAAAAAAAGTACAAATCACATTTTTTTCATAATAAATGAATAATTTCACCCAATTTCTAACGCATAAACAACAAAACTTTTAACATAACCGTTACATTTCCCCAATAATTTTATTTGAGATTTAATAAAAACACGCCACTACAATAATATTACAGAAACCTTGGGGAAAAAAAAACCTAAATTTCTTTTTTTATTAAATTAAGCGAACCCTAAAACGTAAAAGTATTAATTAAATTCAATTCTCCAACAAAAAGCTCTCAACTTTAGCTTAAATTGCCAATATGAACACAATAATACAGTATAAAAACCTAAAAAATTGAACTAACTAAAATAAAATATTGCATTAAAGCAAACCCTAAATTGTGAAATATATGATCAATTCAACTCTACAACAAAGCTGTGATTTTTAATTAATATGAACATAAAAATAATCATACAATAATCAAATTAAAAAAAGGTTTATTTATGAAAGCAAACAAACCATAAAATGTGAAATTATAAACATAGATTTAAAAAATATCTAAAATTTAGTTTTTGGAAAGCAGATCTAGCGTAATCAGCAAACAGATCTTAATTATATTACAACAAAATGTAAATGCAGAAAATAGCAAATATAAAAATAAATGAATGAATCAGAAATTAAAATTAGGGAAAAGCACAGATCTTGTATGAATTTGTCGGTGGCTCGCATAAATTATAGATTTAATTATTTTTTTTATGTATGTATGTATGCATATATTGAGGGGAAAACATTATTAGTATTTTTTATTTATTTATTAACAAATATATATATATACATATAAAGAGACAGATAGAGAGAGAAGAAATTTATATAGTAAGAATTTGTTGTTAGTGAAAGAGAGAGAGATAGAGATAGATATATTATTAGAGATATAGATAGATAGATATAGAGAGAGAAAACTTACTAGTGTATGAGAGAGAGAGATGACCTTTTTTAGGGTTTGTGGAGAGAGAATGACCAGAGAAAGAGAGAGGAGAGAGAAATGTGAGAAGAATGAATTTGTGTTTCTGTCCAACTCCTCTC
Source organism: Asclepias incarnata (assembly GCA_025447715.1). Taxonomy (NCBI): domain Eukaryota; kingdom Viridiplantae; phylum Streptophyta; class Magnoliopsida; order Gentianales; family Apocynaceae; genus Asclepias; species Asclepias incarnata. Next base: position 11,711 of record JAOEHQ010046061.1, read on the forward strand.
TACATTTTCCACTTTTATATATATATATTTATATTTATTTATTATATATTAATATTAATTAATAATTAATAAATCTATCTAACCCTTAACCACCTGACCCCACTACCCCACTCACTTTTTTTTTTCTTTTTCTCTTTAATTCGTTTAACTCAATGTTTTAAAACCCAGATAAATTTGCCCGGTTCAACCAGATTAACCCGAATCGGTTAAATAGAAAATTAAAATAAATCTATCTATTAATATGGATTCGATTTAAACCGGGTTTTTCTTTTTGCTTTTATAAAGAAAATAAAAAAATAGTCATAAGTTTATATTAACTGAATTAAAAAAATCTATCTATTAATATATATTTGGTATATTTGAAAGGTGAGAAATGGAAAAACTTTTTCCCAAATAACGGTGTCGTCTTTTAAAATCTTTGAAAAAGGTAGATCTCTTAGATCAAAAACAGATCAACATTTAAAAATATCCAATGGAATGTTTGGTGTAACTTCATGTTGTAACTTTCTGTGATTGTTGTAGATTGTAATCGTCAGCTTCTTGCTAGTTGCTATTGTTAATAAAATTTTACCGTTTTAAAAAAATAAAGATTGATTTTATCAAATTAATATTTGTTTATTTCATTATTTTAAATAAAAAATTTATTATTTAATTTACTTCATAAATTTAATATTTCATATAATATATATAATTTAATTAAAAATATGTTATCCTCATTGGTTTAGCCGTACATGATAGTATATCTAAATTTAAATATGATTATTAGACATCTTTCATAAATAATCTCTTCTTTCATTCTTCAGTTTTACCACCTCAGTGTCATGTCAATACTTTTAAACTGTCATACCAACTTACACACACCCCTATAAACACAATCTCTTCACTTCTTTTATCACTTTTTTTTATTATTATTAATTTACACACATATATATACACACACACACACATTATATATATATATATATATATATATATATATATATATTCCGCCGACCCCTTCCTCGTCTTTCCCCTTTTCGCTTTGCCGATGAGCCTTATGACGGGGTCATGCCAACAGTATCGCCCAAGCAACGAAGGCAACAAACCAAACCGACGAGCCATTGGCAATTTGGCATGGGTCTTGTAGAGGTTTAAAATATAGTTTCTAGGTTCTTTAAAGTTACAAAATTTATCTGTATATATGTGTTTGAGGAGTATATTTCGAAGAATATTGTTACTCTTATTTGTTTATTTTCTTTTCTTATTTTAATTCAAATATTTGTTGCTTAAGATTTAATATCATGCGCTTTCTTGGATATAGTCCAAGATGGATTCGATGCATTTAAGCTTACTTATCTTCAAGAGTAGAACTTCGGTCCTTATTAATGATAGCCCAACTTGTGAATTCCCGGTTGAGCTTGGCTGCCTGAGGGTGATCCGATGGCCCATTCTTTTCTTCTTTTAAATTTGTGAATTAAAAACATATTTAAATTATATACCTATTAAAGAGAATTCGCGTGAATAATGAAATCACGTTAGCTGATTGCCAGTCTGCTGCGCAGCTGCCTGCCAACCAGCCTGCTTGGTTTTGTTTTTTTTTTTTTTTTTACTTTCGTTCTTAGTTGTCTGCCAGCTCGTCTGTTTGGTTTTTTTTAATTTTTCTTTCATTTTTTGTCATGTTTTTACCTAATGTTTACTTTCATTTGTTTTTTAATTTGTACAATCCATTTCAATTTGGAATATTTTCATTTAGGTTGTTAACAACTTTTAAATTATGATACATTGATAATTGAAACAACTTGTTTTCTAGTTTCGATGCTATAATTTGTAAAGGTTTTTTTTAACAGTTTTTCCAAATAAAAAAATAGTTAATATTTGTTATCTCCAACCAACGGTGTTGGATTTTTCATTTATTAGTATATTAATTTATAAGAGTTTTTATCAAATAAAAAAACAGTTAATGTTTCTATATAACACTAGTTTCAATTTAAAATGAAAAATGAATGGTTCTTTAAGATTTAATAGTTTCTCATCAATGAGTACATCACTATAAGTCTATAAAAATGTCATATGTACATTACTTGTTAATATCTTGCCACATAAGAACTCGTTATATTTTATTAATATGTATAGATATTCATAAACCAACAATTGCGACTTAAAATATAATTGGTACATTTTACACACTTGACTATCGAGAGATATAAATGGTACATTTACAACAAATAGATACCATTTCGTGCATGGGAAGCAGGTTTGTTTTAGCATATAGAGAGAAGATTGCGTATAAGTATGGGAGAAAATGGAAAACCAAAAATTGGATCAGGTTTCCATTTTAACGATTGTATCGGGTTTCAATTTGTACCCTTGTCTAAGGTGTCAATTTAGACTATTGTCTGACAACCCTGTTTGAACTATACACAAAGTTCTCTTCACCTGCAACAGTGGAATTCAATCTCCCAGCAGCCCAACCGTTGTTGACCACACGAACTGGATCCCCAGCTACCCGAGTGCCATCAATACGCTTGTCGAATTCTGGAAGCCCATTTGCTTTTCTCTCTTTCCTTCTCTTCCTCTCCTCATCTCGTTCTTTCCTCAGCCATTGCTCTACTGTTCTCTGTAACCATAAACAGTGTTACCTGATTTGTTGATGTTGAGTTGTTGACTTCTTCATACAAAATTATTTTCTTAATTGAAACTTCCGAACATTGATTTGGAAGCTTTACATCGATAGTTTCTTGTCCGTGGTAGTTAAATATACTTTTAAACCGAGTAACCCGACTTATTTATCTAGAAAATAAATCATCTTGCATTCACTTTGAAGTTCAAAATGGACCATTTGAACTTAAAAGCCAAACTAAAAAGTGCAACATGTGAACGGCCCGTCAACAATTACAAATGTGGGAAGCTTGTGACTAAATTCAAAACTATCAAAACTTGGTAACAGTCACTAATATCTACACTGGAAATGATCTTTGGTAATAAAAAGTAATTTTCACATTTATTTAGGGTCATCGAGAAAAAGAAATAATTCCCTGTTTTTTACCAAAGAAAACTTACCATTAAAGATAGATTGCTCATCTTTCGTATCTCTTCCATAGGCAATGCCAGCTGCAACTTCCCTTGAGCAACATAAACCTAAAACAAAGAAAATGATTCTGTAATCACAATAGCAGGATGCTAGGTTCCAAATAAATGCATAAATTACAAAAAAACTTACGATGTGTGAAGGCCAATTCTCGAGACCATCGAATATATGTGTAGCATATATGATGATAGCACCACGCTCTTCACATTCCTTTTTAAGGAATGTCAGAAGATCAGCCCTGGCAAGTACATCTAGGTCAACTGTGATTTCATCAAGAAGAAGAACCTATACAAAATGATTCAGCCACACAAGATTAACTTAACCAAAGCATTATTAATTGTCAATTGTCACATATCTTAATTATCTTCAGCGAAAGATAGGAAAAAAAAATTCCATGGATCCAAATCAATAGCATCAAATTATTAGTAAATGATAATGAAGGAAAAGAAATTTCTACTAAGCTAATACCTTGAATTCCTTTAGAAGCCCCATGCATATTTGCACTCTTCTTCGTTGACCATCAGATACCTTGTGCATTCTCCATGACAGATCGACATCTAAAACCTGAAGTGATTAATACATTTCCTCAGTTTCACGTAGTAAAATGCATAAACTTGATAGGAATAGATTCTTTGAATTTTAAAGGAACGTTTCAAACGGATACATTAACTGAAAAACCGACTTTGTGGTTCATGTACATAAGATACAAAGAAGAGTGGGCATGACACAGGACGTATGAGACATGCATGAAGCAAGGTAAATGCACAAGTCTTTGACCTACCTTAATTAGCTCAGCTCTTCTTTGAGGATCAACCCCCGCTACACCAAATAACATTTTTTCAGCAGAAATATCCATTTGTATAGCAACATCAAAGCCAGCAAAAGCAACTTCCCTTCTCCACTGTTCATTAAATAAACTATTCAGAAAACCTTTTAATTACAACAAAGTAACAAATATTGTAGGGCCTTTAAAAAAAAAGCAATATTGTGGAAGCATTTCGCACCAATAATATGCAAGGCAAATATGAAAATATTAGTTTTAGCTTAATATTTTCCCAAAAGACACTAATGAAGTACTACATAACCAATGATAAAGAGAAACTCCTTAAGAACTGAAGAAGCCTCTGATGTCTATAGAAAATTAAATCTACTAATTATCATCAATGTGGGCGAGTCCATGAACTTAACGCAAGAACTAAGAAACCAAGCAAATTTCTTGAAAATTGTTTAATTTATTTGATACTGTTTTTGAGATCAAAACACATATGATGCAATTTATAATCAAAATAGCTGATTATATTATGCTTTGTAATATCAAGTATCAGTAGCAGCTTTGTGAACTTATCTATTACAGAATGACATAAAATGGTGGTTCTGTTACACTAAATTGAACTCATTGTTTTGTTACACTAAGTTCCCTTAGGTTCATACAACGACTTTTACATCAATTCTAATATGAGGGCTATTTTAATAACTCCTTTTGGATGAAATTTACTATAAGCGTCGAATGCAACAAAGTTGTAGCATAAAAATCATTTTAGTTATATAAAAGCTCTTTAGTGTTCTATTATCCTGTTCACAGCTGACAGAACATTCTGTAGCCTAGGCTTAACTAACTAACTAAACCTTTTTTTTATTGATCCACCTATAAATTTAATATTTAGTAGTAATTATGGACCTTGAGATATGGAAATACATTGAATCTGTGTCTTAATGTTATTGCCTACATATATAAACACTATCATCCTATATTAAATTCATGTTGTGTTTTCTAATTATGCTAATTCAATGAGATGATCAAAGCCTAAAGGCATAAAATTTAAAAATTAGGAAGATAACAGCAATTAATCAATCACCATGTCCGTGAAGGCATAAAACTCAAAATATTAAAGCAAGAAACTATACGAATACGCGAATCAAACAGATTTCCAACTAAGTTCCTGATATTACCAAGGGTGTGTTTGGATGTGCAGCATAATTGCAGTATTTGATATGATTTTATTGGTTTGCTTATTTTATTAGGGTCAAAGCAATCGAATTCTGAGATATAAGTAACAAGTGGCTATGTAAGGAGTAATTGCCGCAAAACTGATATTGCTTAAAATATAAAACTATCGAATGATCCATAATTTTAAGGGATCTTTTGGTTCAGAGATTCTAAAGGAATTTGGAATTTCCTATGTAAACCCAACATGACAATGAAATCCGAATTCCTTTCCATCAAATTCCCTTAGAATCTTTGAACCAAACAGCCCCTAAGGGTTAAGTACTTGGAAATGTATCAAACTATAACCCGAGATCTATAGTATGCATCCTACTGTAAATGTTGTTATTGTATGTGTCTAACGTTTAAAGAATTGTAAACTGGTGACGTGAGTCCAGTTTGATGACATACTTTATATGGATGTCACTTCAGCAAAACTACCACCAAATACATACAATATCTATAACCGAAAGTTGGACATTCAAACGTAGGATACATACTATAGATCTCAGACTATAGTTGGATTCATTTCCAATCACTTAACCTTAACTTTAATCAAAACCTTTTAACTCAACTCATACACCTAACCATCCGGAAATCATTTCAAATAAGCACTTCCAAATATGGCTAATCATTCGTTCGGAAAATAAAAAAACCAAACCAAGCGAGACAATAATTTCCCTACCATAATAAGTGATGCTTGGATATGCATTTTCAAAGCATACCGCACCTTAGGTAAATCTAACTATTCTGTCCTAAATACTGAAAAAAAATCACAACTTTAGCCAATTTATGGGCATTTCAAACCGAGCATTGCGCTTTCAACTTAAGACACAAATCCAAACACACCCCTATAAGCCAACATTCAACATTGGTATTATGAATAAATAAAAAAGAAGGGAAAAAAAAAATACTTCACCTCACCACCAAGATAAGCAAGTTGACCAGAAGAAGTCAAAGAAGTATCATGAAAGGCAGACCTTCCAAGAACTCTAACCATATCAGGCTCCACCATATGCTTCCCTCCCAATATCTTCAATATCGTTGTTTTCCCTATTAATTTTAATCACATTCAATCCATTTATATATATCAATAAAAAAATTTCATTTAAAATTGAATGGATGGAAATAAAAAAAAAAAAGAGAGAAAAAAGTGGTAAAAATACCAGCGCCATTTGATCCAACAAGAAGACAGCGATCACCGGAGTTAAGAGTGAGTGAGAAATCTTGGATAAGAGGGAGTGAACCTGGGGGTGGGTGTCCGTCGATACCTGGGTATGTGAATTTCAGTTTGTTGATTACCACCATTGGAATGTTTTCATCATCATTTGCACCCATTATATGTATGTATGTATATTTTTTGGATTATATAACAAGTGTGTGTGTGTGTGCGCGAGGGAAAATGGATCAACAAACAAAGGGGTTTTATAAGCAAATTATTTATTTTTATCTGGATGTGGGTGGGTGGGTGGGTTGAATCAGAAAGCTGACGGTGGTATTGATTTTGTAGAGTTTGGTTGTCGTGGGTGGGTTTTGAGTCGCGAAAACTTCATACACCAATTGCCTTGGACCCAATTGTGGCACGTCTACCACCGGCTTCCTTCCTTCCTTCCTTCCTTCCTTGTACTTTTGGATCTCATTGAGAGGGGCGTTTGGTTGGAACTGCTATCGGATTTGTTTATTGTTTATAGGATTACTTTGAAACCCAACTCTTTGTGTTTAATTGATATTGATACCCATTTTCTAAATCAAATCTTAAAAATCAAACAAATTTTTTTACTAGTATTTCTATACCTTTAAACCAAACACATTTTTTAAAAAACATTTAATTAAATGAATAACCCATTGTTAATTGACCGATCTTATAGTTAATATTAGATATAGACCCATGTAAATACACGGATTGTGTATAAATATTTGACAATTCGTAACTATTAAATATGTTTTTTAAGTTATATTTTTTGAGTTATATGTTAATATAAATTATATAAGTAATAATCAAATTAAATAATATATCAAGTTTATATATGTTAATTTATTACTGTTTTAAAATTTAGTTTGAATAGTTTGATATGAATTGATATTTCTAGATAATATATCAACCCGAAAATATTAAAGTTTTCTAGATAAATAAAAAAATCAAATTCTTTTTTAAACAAATTTATGATATATAAGATCAAATTGAAATTAAAAGGTAAAAAATATTTGATATGATATTTTTATATATACTAAAATAACTAAATACTTTTGATTAAAACTCAAATAATTATCACCTGCAATAAAAATTTCTAAAATTGTAATGGTTTAAATAAAAAAAAAAGGTAATGGGGGAACCCTGGCCCTAGTATCACATTGGATACCCACGACTCACCCCATATAGGTTTATAATGCCGGTGAAATACCACCTAATTCCCACATGATATGGGGACCCTTAAAAATCGAACTCGCATCTCTCAACTTCACATGTGGATCTAGGATTCATTGGTAACAGGTACCGCTCCATCTATTTGGTAAATAAAAAAATTTATAAAAGTAAACTTCAAAGTGTTTTAAAATTATAATATGATCGACAATAATGGAATTAGTAAATTAAAAGGCCAATATCTTTATGGTGTTGTTTGGTACGAAAATTAAGGTTTTTTTAATTTAACAGATTTAATTGAATTTTCTAAATACAATTATTAAACAAGTAAAAGTTATTTTAAAGAAATAAAGCTTTATGACTGTTTAATGGGTTATTAGAACAACTCTTTTTTAGTGATTAGATATTAGATAAATTAAGTTACATCAATATGGATGGAGTTAAACATATAAACTCTACTTTTATGTTACATATCTCATCCATTATGTTAAGTCTCTTAACAATGACTAGTCTCTCTCTTCTTTTTCACTATCTCATCATCCTCGCATAATTTTTCCTTCCCAACTCCTAAGACACACTACTATCAACAATGACATTTTTCTCTTTTCTTCTCAAAATATTTTATTATTTCTAATTATTTAAACATAAAATTAAATAAAAAAATTTTAATAATAAAATTAAAACATTATATTATATTTTTTAAAAAAAAAAGAAAGAAGAGAAGATACATTTCATAATAAAAAACACACAAAAATTACATTATAACCATTACATCAACGTTGAATGTATTTGTTGTGAGATTTTGTGTAAAATGATGTTGTTGGTATGCATTTATAAGGAAAATGGATTAATAAAAAGTTTAAACGCCATTGTAGCCGTTGGGGACGCTCCACGGGCCCCGCACCCTGTCTTCAGTCTTCGTCCCTACGAAGAGGCCTTATGAAAAGCCTCCATGACACGCCTGTGCTAACGGTGTCGTGGGACGATGAAGGCACAACGACCCCAACGACAAACTGTTGGGATGGGCCTTATCATCACAGGACTTAAAATTCACACTAAAACTTTATTGGATGGGGGGTGTGAATGGATAAATGAATGAAATTTTTTATAATTAGAATCTAAAAAAAGGGTTTAGCTTAGAGCTTATATTTTTATTTAAAACATGAAGTTTTTTTCATCCAAACAACTTATTAGCTTTTTTTTAGCATTAATCTTTACTCCGTTATAAAACAAACTATCCCTTATCCTTTTTCAACTTTCTACTTTTGAAATACCTAATATGCTCTTACTAATATTACTAACACTATCCATGATTCTATTGAATACCCAATATACCCTTAATGAAATTAATTTACAATATCTACCCTTTAATTTTTAAAATAACTACACTACCCCTTTTACATCAATAACCTACACTACTCGCCGCCGCCACCAACAGTCGCCACCACCACTAACCGTCGTCGCCATCATCACGTTGTCGCTACCACCATCATCATCACGTCGCGTGGGTATTCATCTATGAAAGTTAATCTTTCTAATGTCACATTTATTGTTAAATTTTTATTCCAACCTTTGCTTTTAAGATTCAAACCTTGTAAATAAATAACAAGATTTAATCATAAAAGCAAATTATCAATGTTAAGATTAACCAACAGGTGACCAAAATAATTTGTAATTCAAATATTTTAAAACCCTTTTTGTAGAAGTTGTCAAGATAATCAACTAAATGATAACAACAGTAAAACGTTAGAGTAGAAAAAAAAAAAATCAAAATACAAAATAGTCGTTAATAGAAGAAATAGGATATGGGATCCTAAAATCATTATCTTCATTGATGAAACTTATAACTTGAGAGCAATTCATATAATTGCTGCCATACACGTCCTACATTTTCATGGTACAATTTTTCACTTAGTTTGAAAAAGTAAATTGTTTAAGTGGCTCAACGTAAAAGAAATCCAAAGATGACATGAGACACCCGAATAAGAAAGTTTATTAGAAAAAATAAATCAAAATACCTCAAGCACCTAATCCGGAAAATTTGCTAACTCTACGGATTTATTAATGATTTTGCTGACATGGTCATCTTTTGCTATCGTGACATGAAAAATACAATACCTTTCCAAAAATGTAATACCAGTTGGTACGTATCACCTTAGCAAAAGACGACATCATTATTACACACTAAGCAAAATCACGATCATTTGGTCAAAAAAAATGCCCGAAAAATTTAACCAAAACCAACTTTTGTATTTCCTATGCAGGATAACCTATCATAACAAAGACAACATTTTTATAGGGTACATAAAACGATATAAAAATACCTTTGGGTTATATTCAGCATTTCGAGCCTGTAACACGATTGACATTAATCCAATTTGCAGTCCAAATTAACAGTAGCCACTATGTTTCTACAAGTAGACAAAGAGCATTGTACAAACAATAATCAACCCACACATAGACTTATTGAAAGTAATTACAGTGCGATAATTTGAATTATTCGAAATGTGTTTATGAACTTTTGATTGATATTTATGCAATGCCTTATGAACAACTATTGTTTGATTTTTAAACATACCTGAGGAGATTAACAAATGTTATATCGTGGAGAAGCAGAAAGTGGTAGAAGACCGATGAACTGCCACAAGCCACCTAGGCTTTCTTTGTTTCCAGCAGGCACTTCCTAGCTAGCAACTCCGAGGGACCGAAGCCCTCGCTCGCAAACTTGTCAATTTTATAGAATGTACTTTTTTCTCCATTTATGATTTGTTGCGTGCAAGATTGAGTATCTACACAATGATTGTAGGATTCAGTTATATGAAATTGTGAAGCGTTACATTTTAGACATTTAGGTTGGTGCATGTTACCTGCTCAGTTGAACCTTTGCTAACTCTGTGCGTTTTATGAACCGGATGAGCCATAAACTTTGACATCGACTTTATCAACATATAAACAAACAGCTAAAATCTAGCCACCTACATCAAATGAAGTAAATCACTAAGTATTTGTAAACAACAATATGCAATATATAATAAACATACTAAACTTAGTGATAAGGATCTGAAACTGCATAGTCGTAAAAAAAGGAAACACTTATTTGTAAAAGTTTATACATATAGTTGCACAAGCTTTTTTGCTTCTCGACATTGCTGCACGAACTTTCCATGGCCCCTTTCTGCTCAAATCACATGAACACACTTTCCGCTTCAAAGTGTGCTCAGGATGTTGTAAAAATAAGGATTCGTATTGAATAATATAATGAAAACATGATAGAAAAACATACCCGTTGATTCCGAGGAACCTGTAAGATGATTAAGCATACTTGCCGGTTGTGTCGGGTTCCTATAACAAGATGATTGTATTTAGATGGGAGAGATTTCGGTTGAGGTAAGAACCGAATTAGAGAGGGACAGAGCACACGAATTGAAAGTGAGATTAGAGTGAGCTTAAGAGAATAAAAGTTGATTATGACATTGTATTTATATTGTCAACTTTTACAGCTCAAGTCCCTGGTGTTTAATGTGTGCGTTATTAGTCCCTGAAGTTCCAATCACCTAATGGGAAACCCTATAGTATGTCA